>JAYMSL010003491.1:0-12384 GCA_036897195.1 Plantago coronopus | reverse complement strand
ATACTTATACTTATTTAAGCCCATACGCACACATATTTAAGCTCATACGCCCATACACAGGGGCAGAGCCAGAAAATACTTATAGGTGGTGCTATCTGCTATATGTGAGACATCTTCATATGCGTTTTGTACTAATTACACTATAATACTCACTAAAAAATTTGAAAAAAGGTGTGGCTAAAGCCAGTACAATACTTACTACAAATTTAGAAAAAGGTGTGGTACAAATACAGAAATACTACCTCCGCCCCTGCCCATACATACACCTATTTGAGCCCATATGTCATACGATAGACATGCCCATACGCTATGTTTTCAAACCGGCGGTTCAACCGGTTAAACCGCTAACCCGGAGTCCGCCGGGCTGAAAACCCCTAAAACCGGACCTAACCCGTTTTCGGGTTAACCGGGCCAAACCCGGGGTTAAGCCGGAAACCCGCTAGAGTTAACCCGGGGTTCAACCGGTTTGACCCAAAAAAAAAAGATTCTCTCACCATAGAAAACGTAATAGGAAAAGGGGAAAACAGAATTTAGAATGAACCCCTAATCGGCCGCTAATCCCTCCGCCTTATTTCCTCTCTCTTCTGAGATCTGAACACAAAGACGAAGAAAGGGGTAATTGGGGGCACTGGATTTGAGAACTTATCAAAGAAGCCATCTTCCATCTTCGATTCAAAATCTTGGTCCTTGCTTGATGATGAGGATGAACTAAATAGTAATGGAGATGGATAATCACTAGAGACAAGATGAGATAAACAAGTATTTTGTAAGATGATAAATGAAAAGAAGAGGTTAATGAAAGAAATCAGTAGCAGCTAGCATAAGAAGAAAGAAGTAGCAGGTGAGAGAAAGAAGAAAAGAAGGCGAGAGAAAGAAGGAAGAAAATGAAGGATTTTGAAATGTTAAGACTTATTTGATATTTGGAATTTTTAATAGTCTAGTTAGACTATATGATTCTAAATTTATAATGTTTTGTATTTTCCCCATATAATATGAGTATATTAAAGATTAATATTGCTATTTATATGAAAATATAATGCAAAAATATATATAAATATTATTTTAACGGTATACCGGTTTAATCCGGCTTAAACGGTTAAACCGGTTGAACCTCGGTTAAACTTTAACCCGGAGGTCACCGGGTTAACCTCCGGGTCCCGGTTTTAAAACATAGCACATACGTACACCTATTTAACCCCATACACTAAACATGCCCATACGTACACCTAATTAAGCCCATATACGCTACGCCCATATGATAAACATACTCATATATCTTACGCCCATATGATAAACATGCCCATACACCCTACGCCCAAACGATAATCATGCTTATATACCCTACGACCAAACGATAAACATGTCCATATACCCTACGTCCATACGATAAACATGCCCATATATACTAAATTTTGTGCCCATATGCACATGCCCAGATAAACATGCCCATACGTACACATATTTAATAAACATGCCCATCTGCACACTTATTTAAACCCATACATAATATATGCCCGTATACGCTAAAAACTATATGCGAATATACACTAAATTTTAGAAGAAAATTCAAAAGAGGGGTCAAACTTATCTGAAACTTTTATCTTTTTTGTGTGTATAGTTATTTGTGTGGTGAGGAGTGCTACAATACCAAATTACCAATGGTCACGTGATGTACTGTGCTGGTTCACTGAATGCCAAAAATTGCCAGATGAATCAATTGTACTAGGTTAGTTAGCTACATGCCAAACAAACTGTGGGTAGGAGCCATTTGCAATATGTTTTCAAGTCCATAAACCTACAACAAACATTAGTCCAAAATGTGGACTGGAATTCGATGGCCCCATTAAGGAAGCGTTTGGTAGAGGTTTTGGACATTAGTACCACTTATATAGTATTGGTACAAAATCTTGGCTAGGACGTTTGGTAGGAATTTGTAATTAGTACCAGTACTATATTAATGTTATGTGTTTTTTTTATTATGTTTTTAAGTTTCCTTTGCGTTTAATATAATTGTTTACGTAATTATCAACCGAGATATCGACTTGGGTGCCCTAAATAATCTACATCGTTTGAATTAGCTCAAATTTGTATTTTACCACTATAATTTCAATCACGATCAGTTGAAACCATCTCCTTTCATTACGAAGCTTAACATGAACAATTACATAATTACTTGTTTTATTTGAAACGAACAATTTATTGATGGAATGCGAGTCCACCATTATGTTCTTTATTTATAGTTGGAATAATTGCATCGGTTATAATAAAAAGTTCCCTCATTCGATTTTCTTCATGATCAAACTTTACACTCCGAAAATATCATTCAACTCCTCTCAGTGGTTCACCGAAGTTACGATATATAAGCATCGACATACATAAAAAATTCCTGCACAAAATAATTGTTATGCGAAATATAATTAGCACATGTCATCATACCTACTAAAATAGAAGCAATAAAAAATTAAAAATATTCGTATAGCGACTACAATTTACGCGGTGAGAATGATTTGAAAACCATGTTGGATATTCCAATGCATTTGTTGTTTTGTTGTGTATCACACCACTTATATTTCGAATTCTTTTGAAATCCATATGTCTTTTCTTAAGCATGTTGAATCTTGTGTGTATGTCTGGCCTGTCGAATACGTCGTTACCACAAGAATTTATCGTCTCTCTTGCAGTGCTGAGGCACGAGGCCGTTTCCGAAATTGTATGGCCGTGTGCTCTGGCATGTGCTTGTAGTATTACGACAAACCCCTCCGATTTCATACACCATGGGTCGTCGCCGCCGTAGAACATTTCCCTCTGCATGGCGTCCATCTGCAGTGGATCGCTACAAAATGTTACAACTCAAACACAAAATTCGTAATACACATGCTATATTATACTAGGACCATGTCGTGTTTTACCTTTATATTCGTTGTTGATTGTTGTGTGTTGGACTGGGCAACTAATACATGTATTTATATTGCACAATTTGTAGTTGAAAACTAGCTAGTGCATATCTTGTCCAACAGAAGTACCATCTTTAGGGGATCAAATAATTCTTCGCACCAAAGTCCATTATTATATATGCAGCTGTGAAGATTGTTTCTTCGGGAAAATAATATTTATTAATATTATAAAAGGTCCCGCATTACAATTCAAACCCGATCCTTAGATCCAGGGAATAAAAACAAATAGAACTAGATAGGCTTAGACCTAATCTCCAAATCTGAACCTCCAACAGGTTCCTACCAAATACTACCTAAACGAAGCATTCCATCCACGAGTCAGCAAGGCACGCAGGCCCGCACGCAAACGTGAGGAAGCATCTAACTCTATGAGGCCAAGAGGTAGTTTGAAATTCCCCGAAATTTGCCTCCTTAAAAACCTACAAGAGAAAAACCCAAAGGGAAAAAACTCAAGTAGGGAAAAAAGAGTACAACCTTCCGAGGAACCACCTTTGGCCCAATATCTCAACACCTTACTCCAATACTTCATTCAGAATCGTGCAGTCTCCAAGTTTTGTCATCCCAAATTGGCGCAGCAGCCTAGAATCCAAGCATCGAGTAGCAATCGAAGTCTTGATTGTTTCCGGGGCTTTCCGATTCAGCACCCCTTCACCAAACACAATTCTGCATCGCAGGCACCAAATAACATATATCGTCTCTGCAAATGCCATCTTAAGAAGCACGGCACGAGTGCTATTCCCCTTGCAATGTGAATTAATCGAGTCGAGTTCCCTAGCATCTTGGTACGGCTGCCTAGGCCTACCAATCCAATTCAGAATGTCCTGCCAGATATGTGAAGTAAACGGACATTCAAAGAAAAGATGTGCATGTGATTCTTGAGCGAAACAGAACATACACCATCCGTCACAATCCACGCCAAATCCCATCATCCGATCACTAGTGGCAAGCCGACCATGCAGCACCAACCATAGGATAAATTTAGCACGAGGCCGTGCATCCATGAGCGTCTTATGCCAATCAACCTTATCACGCGCACCCCTGATCTCATCATAAAACTCACGGGTGATGAACTTTTTTGTTCGAACAGTGGCCCTCCAAACATCACTATCCCTGGTGTACTCTCTCGAAGCAAATATCCGCCTGCAAATCCATGATGCATCCTCTGGGATAACAAAGTCTTCCCAAGTGCAGGTACTCAAATAGTAGGCATGAATCCAACGAACCCACAACTTATCTGTCTTCTCACTAATCTGCCACAGTAGTCGAAGGATGGTAGCACGATTCCATTCTGGGAGAGATATAACATTCAGCCCACCAGCACGCTTGGGATCACAAACTTTGTCCCACTCCACAGCAGCCCTGCGGCCACCATCACCCCGACCTGTCCACAAGAACTTGCGACAAATTCCCTCAATATGATGCAAGACAGTAACCGGAAGAGGGAAGACTTGCATCCAATAATTAGCTATTGAAAATATCACACTTTGCACAAGCTGCAATCTACCCGCATAGCTAAGAAGCTTTGTGGACCAATGAGTCGTCCGTGCAATAATCTTGTCGATAAGAGGCTGGCAGGTGTTGACAGTGAATGTCCGAGCTGCAAGTGGCACCCCAAGATACTTGAAAGGCAGCTCGCCAATCACAAAACCAGTACAGGAACAGATCGCCTCCTGCGTTCCGTCATCCACTCCTCCAAAGTAAATACGGCACTTCGTCGGATTAGCATAGAGTCCAACCGCTGCCGAGAACTCATTGAACTTAGCCATCAGCAGCCTAATCGATGTCTCATCCCCTCGGGCGAAGAGGAGAAGGTCATCAGCAAAACATAGATCAATCAATCGCACCCGTTCACACTTAAAGTGGAAGTTAAAATCAGGATTGCATGCGACTTGATGGAGCTTACGGTGAAGGTATTCCATAATCAAGGTGAACAGCAAGGGAGACATCGGGTCGCCTTGCCGGATACCTCTCTGAGCAACGAGGAGTTTGCTGTGCTTTCCATTGATCGAATACCTATAAGACACCGTGGAAACACAGATCATCACCCACCGAATAAATCTATGAGGGAACTCCATTGCTTCCATAATTTCCTTAAGAGCACCCCACTCAACCATATCATATGCTTTTTGCATATCCATCTGCACCATACACCGCGGTGACACCCTCTTACGAGTATAACCTTTCACCAATTCATGAGCTAGCAAGATATTGTCCTGGATAACTCGACCGGGGATAAATGCTGATTGAGAATCATTCACAACCTGCGGTAGAACCGTCCCAAGTCTAGCAGTCATAATCTTAGAAATAATCTTGTAGATAGTAGTGCAGCAAGAAATAGGGCGAAAATCCTTAACCATATGAGCATCTTCCTTCTACGGGATTAAGGTCACCAGGGTACAATTCAGAGCCTTGTACAATTTGCCATGCTCGAAGAAGTCTCTCACTGCTGCACAGACATCATGACGAACGATATCCCAACTAGCTTTAAGAAACTTAGCCGAATAGCCATCAATACCTGGAGCCTTTGCATCCCTCAAGCTACGCACTGCATCCCAGATTTCCTCAGATGTCACCGGCCGAACAAGCGAGTCCGCAGACCCTATAGGAAGTAGAGGACCAGACTGAACCGCTTCTACATCCACTACACGCCTAGTAGTTCTCTTAGTACCTACCAAAGCCATGTAGAATCTCGAAACTTCATCATGAATCTCAGCAGGAGTGTTAAAATACCATGCAAACGTAAAATACCATGCATAGCATTCTTTTGTTTGAGCCGAGCATGAAAATAAGCATTATTCCCATCTCCAAGCCTTAACCAAGTCTCTTTGAATTTTTGTTGCAGCAAGCTTTCTTCCTTTGTGTGTACCAAGAGTAGCTTAGCCGTTAATTCCTTCTCACGAATAAGCATCTCCACATTATCTCTATTCAACCCGACTTCCAACTGTATACGATCCAGTTCAGCACGAGCATCCTGAATTGCCCGAGATGCAGAGCTGAACTCCCTGCCAAGCATTCTTAATGGGTGCTGGAGCTTGCGCAGCTTCATCCACACCCGCACCATAGCATTGCCCTCGACACGTTGATCCCAAGTATTCCTCACAATCCGCGAAAATTCAGGCTCATTCACCGTACTATTGATGAACTTAAACGAAAAGTTCCTCTTAGGTTTGGGTCCAGTCCGATAGAGTTGGATCAACAGCGGGAAATGATCCGAGACAGACGGATTCAGAGCTTCAATACGCATATCACCAAATTGATGCAAAAATCCAAGATTAGCTAGACCACGGTCAATACGAGACCATATGATTCCACTAGGTCTCTTGTTTTGCCACGTAAATTGACAGCCAGTCATGTCAACTTCCACGAGTAGTGCTTCATTCATCATATCTTGCATGTCTTTGTAGTCATCCACACGAATCGGTCGACCACCAATTCGATCCGTATGATGAAGGACATTGTTGAAATCACCAGCCACAAGCCACGGGCCCTGGAGGCCATGACTTATGCACATAAGAGCATCCCACAGCACCTTACGACGTGCTAGAGTATTTTGCGCTTCTTCATCCGCTTTCTGTTTTTCTTTAGCTCCTTCTTCTGAGCTCTAGTTAAATTCGTCGACCATTCACCGTCTTCCTCATAGTTCTCCACGATCGTTTCCTTGCCCTTATCGTTGGTAGCAGGAGCAATTGTTTTATCTCCAGAATGTGCTGACATCCCAGCACCATCACCTGCGGTATGCTTGTCAGATCCATTACCACCCGCAGTGGGATGGCCAGCAGGCTGTTTCTCCGTCCTATCCTGCCTATCTTGCCCCTTAGCCTGACCTTTGTCCACCCACTTCGGTACAGGGTGATATGGGGGCACCCTGGTTTGCTTAGGAGGAGGCTTAGGTTTACGATACTCCCATTCCAACTCCACCGGCTGTTGAATCACATGCCCTTTCGGGTGCCGGATCTTCACATGTTTCAGAGGCGGCTTAGTGATATCCATCTCAATCAGCACCCTAGCATACGAAATACGCAGCTTACTCCTAGTACACTCATCCATGTAGAGCGGCTTTCCAGCAATACTAGCAATCCGGCTAAGACTTGAAAGTCCCCAGAAACATAGAGGCAGCTGGGGGAACTTCACCCAAACAGGTGCACGCTTGAACTTATCACGACTAAACACGAAGTCCTCCGACCACGGGAGCATGAACAATGGTGCATTATTGATCATAGTCACCCCGCTCATTAAAGCGGTATCATAGTCTTCCTTATTAACAAAGCGCAGGATAAAGTAATCCTCCTCATTGTAATAGATATCAGGCATGGAAACATTAGGCCACACACGAAGCACGAACTGTTTTACCTGATTCATGGATAGGGAAGGGCCAACCGAGTAGAACACAATTGAGTTATCCCAGAATGTCACCTCCGATTCAAGATCGTTTGGTGGAATTACTGCTTCGATTTCACCTTCAACCATGTCTGGTGGAATATATTCCATAGCAAGAGCAGCTCCAGCTGTCCTATTGCCTTTGATCACATCAACCCATGGATTCAGAATCTTGGCTTTCTTGGTCGTTTCTTCCGTAGTTGGCACCAGATCTTTACCAGGCACCTGAGCATCATCCTGCTTTTCCTGTTCCTCACCATGATCCCGTTGATCTTGTTCATCCTCGGCATCATCTTCATCCTCTTCGCCATCACTGCTCCTGCCAACCGGCTCAGAAACAGGAGGGAGTATCGCTGTTTGGGCAACATCCTGATCATTAACAGGAGTCGAATCAGCATCCTCCAAATTTTCGGTGGAATTTGATTCCTCAACATGCGAGTCGTCCCCTGTTCCAGAAGTCGTATACGAACCCAAATTCGCGCTCGAATCACCAGAACTGCCTGTTTCCTGCGTGGACTGTTCAGATTCATATGAATCTTGATCCTCAGAATTGTCTTGATTTTTATCCTGAAGATTTTCTTGAGTTTCTTGGTTTTTTCCATGCGGATTTTCTTGGTTCTGCAGATTTTCTTGATGTTTTGTGTGGCGCTTTTCTTGGTTATTCTTCAATTGCCGAGCTGGTTGAACCCGCGTAGGGTTAGCAGGTGGCTTTTCGCCTTTTTTCAGCTGAGTCGCAGCCTTCTTTGCCGTAGTAGGGTCCGACGATTTATTCGCATCTAGGGGATCTAGCATGATTCTGGGGCCCTTCCTCACCGTAGAACGAGAACTCGCCATATCGCCTTACCCGCGGCCGATATAGGGGAGGAAAACGGTGGAGAAGAAAGGTAGAAGGGGGGAGATCGGAGCAAGGGGCTCCGATTAGGGTTTCACGGCAGTCTGAGCTAGAGAGCGATTTTTTTTCCTTCTCTGTGAAGATTGATTCTTTCATTAGTGGCAAAGTCCATTATTAATTAATTATTGAACTTGCTTTCACTATTTTTCCCACCGCGGCTTCTTCTATGCCAGTCTTCCACCTAATGGTCTCACTTGCTATGATCATGTCATGTCATGTGTCCCACTATTCCTCTTTTATTATTTCCATTCAAAAAGTTGATTTTATTATTACACTTAAGTCCTTCTCATTTGTTTCCTTCACCAAATCCCTACTACATTTTTAAGCTTTCCTTCATGTTTGTTTCCTTCACCTAATGGTCTCGTTTGTTTCCTCTTTATATGTTATTAATTAATATATTTCTTCCGTTCCAATTAAAACTTTGTAACTTTCTATATTTTAAAGTGATATCACAGACTTCTAATTCCAAATAAGGAAATTCTTCTCGCACTAATTAATGATTTATTAATTTTCGTTCTTACATTATCATCAATTTTTCAATCTTTCTATTAGTTATTATCCACTTACAACATAATACTCCACATGAACTATTAACTAATACTCAATCCTTAATTTAAGATAACTTTCCAGGAAATTCTTATTGGAATGGAAGGAGTATAAGTTTTAGCTACCTTTGCACATTACTTTCAGGTACCTATAAATTAAGAAGACACATGTTCTTACTAAAGAAAAAGAATATAATAGATTAATAGAATATAAATATAAAAAATATCTTAAGTATGAAAATGATTTTGATGCATGGTTGAACGTTAATTTAATAATGTAGAATTCAGTATAATGCTCTTTGTACAACACACATAATAATACGTTTCACCTCTAACTAATAAATCGGGCTTTGAGTATATCACATATGTTTATAATTTACATAATTTTAATAATCTATAAAAGTTAATATATTATTCAACAATATATGTCGATCTACATATTTAATCTTTTTAGTAAAACAACTACGTTTGTGATAAAATAAAAATATATTTAGTTTTTTGATATTCAGAAATAAATTTAATACGAGAAAGGCTCAAATGTAAAAAAGAAAAGGTAGGGAAGCCCATCATTTTATTAAAATGGAGTGAAAAAACAACCTTGTAAAGTGCAAAAAGACAAAGTAAAATCATTAGAAATAAAAAATCGGGTTGCCAGCTTACAACAAAATGGAATATTGGAACTTGGGGGATTTTTAGCAAAGAGCATAAGGGTTATTGTGCAATAGGTATACAATAAAGGAAGAAGAGAGGAATAGTGGGACACATGTCATGATCTTAGCATAGTAAGACCATTACACACCCACCAAGCATAGAATAAACCAATTTTGATAAGCTAACATTATGTGAATCACCTACACCGTTGAAGTTGCCCATATGTGTAATGAAGGTTACTATTAAGTTGAATGTGCGGTTTGAAGTTTGGTAGTAGTGAACATGTAGTACTGCACACATAGTATCATCAACTAGCTACTACTTTTAGCTTAATTTTCCTTAGAAATGAATGTTTCAATCCTCATCATCATACACCAAACCAAGTTCCACCCCTTCTGCTATACTACGGCAGCAAACAATTATCTCCCACAAGCTTACTATTTGTTCCTTGAGGACTCGGATTGGCGGAAACACATCAATGATAATTTCAACTTCTACTTGGTTCGAGCTGCTTCCACTTCGCGGTTTAGTTTACTGGAGTGTCCTCAACCCTCCGTATTTTGGGAAGCACACAAGAAAATGAAAAGGAAGTACGGGGGAGAAGTCATGACACAAGAACGGTGCAAAAAATAATTTAATTCGTCAGGTGGAGATGTTTCGGTTTTCTTCTGCATGCTAATGTGGTTGAATGGGACTCGAGCACGAACAACGTAACTGTTCTGAAACCTTACTTGTTCGAGGATACGGTCCAGGTAAGTTCGGAGTTAATTTCCACCTCAATTTTAACATATTTTTATTGGGACGTTGTTTTGTTTCCTTCATGTCGAAATTGATGAAGTGTTGGTATATGTTTTGATTAATTGCTAGCGCGATTACCTGGCTGTGGCATGTGCACAAAGGTGATCCGAATTGGAATGATTTGAACCAACTATTTGGGGGGCTATGAAACATACATGACTTCTGTTTTGATGAAGGCAAGAGTTCTCCCAATAACCGAGCATTATCTCTCAAATGCCTGAGTTATGTCGAGGAACTCATTTGCAGCGCCTTAAATTGTTCAAGTCACTATGTTTGCTATGTTGTTTACCATTTCTGCATAATTAAGTTGCTAAGATACCATCCATGTAACAATGCAACATTTCATCTTCCAATTAATAATCATGTTTTTTGTAACCCTAAATATCAAGACATAGTAAGGATTGACAGACTGAGAGCTCTTAGGTCCAGACATAGTAAGGATTGACAAACTGAGAGCTCTAGAGAAAAATTAGGAGAGAAAATTCTTCTCTCTCAAGATTCCGATCTGAGAGGGCTGAGCCACCCTTCTTCCTCCCAATCTGCGTTCCGCCCTCCCATCTGCTGACCGCAGAATAGGTAGCGATGGGTGACCGGAGGGAGGCAGGACGGAGGATAAAGACCGCGGCTAGTATTCCGCCCAAACAGCCATCGCCGTCGCGAGCTTCGGCTGCTAATTCCCAGAATTTGCAGCAGAAAAAGGACAAGGTGACTGGGGATAAGGCGGATTCCAGCCATGCTAACTCGTTTTCCAAAACCCTAGACGGTCGGGGAGCTCATTCTGTGAAAAACTTGCAGAATATAGAGACTAACCCCGACAGGATCAAGGGTAAGGAGTCGATTTTGCACAAGAAAATTCAGAAAAAATCAGGTGTGACTGAAATGGAGGAGATTGCGCATACGCAGGAGGATTCAGATGTTCTGCAACCGAATATTGGCAAGGATGTGCCAGCAACTTCCAATTTGATTGACCGGAGGATAGCTTTAAAAACCGTTGGATTAATTAAGGATAGGGCTAAAGGCGTTTCTGGGCAACCTGACTCAACATCAGCTGCGCATCAGAAAGCTCTCCCAGCTGCACCAATTAGGGTTCAACCCCCACGGGCTGCTGCGGGAAAATTCAGGAAAAATCCTAGTTCATCGGATCCCCAAGATTTTCAAGAACTTCAAGAATCGGACCCAGAAAGCATTGAAGAAAACGAAGATTCTGATGGTGATTATGAGGAAGATTCTGAGTATCTGACTGATAATTCCGCGGATGTTTCGTCAAAAGTTTCTGAATCTGAATTACAGGATTTGACCAAATCTGCAAATTTGGATTTAGAACCTGGATTGGTAGATTATGGGAACCCCAAGATTGTTCATGACAATCAAGAACTGATACAAGATAATCAAGAAAACCAAGAAAATCAAGAACAGCGGATTGATGGGTTAGTTGAAGATTGGGTATCTACACAGGACGAAAGGTCTGACCAGGGTGAGTCTGCGGGTGAGCGTTCTGCGGAGCACCCTTCACCTCAGCCTGCTGCTGCTATTGCTGTGCAGGTTTCTCATCATGGTCTGACTAGAGGCGAATCTACAGTCGCAAACCCATCGGCGGCTTCTGACAAGAGCCGCAACCCTTGGGTTGATGTGATTAGAGGGAACCGCACAAGTGCGGCGACGCTAACTATGGAATATGTCTCTCCCTGGGAGGTGGATGGTGAAAGACAAGTTATGATTGATCAAATTGATGGGCAAGACGAGGTAAATTTCTGGTCTAACACACTAGTTTTTTATTCCTTGGGTCCTTCCTTGTCAATAAATCAAGTTAAGCAGTTTATTACCCGCGTATGGCCTAAGGTGGTTATGCCTGGGATTTACTACAATGAGGATGATTATTTTCTGCTACGATTTGAGAATAAGGATGATTATGATACTGCCTTGATGAGTGGTGTCTCTATGATTAACAATGCCCCGCTGTTTATGTCGCCATGGTCTGCCGAGTTCGAGTTTAGCCGGGATAAGTTCAAATATGCACCTATCTGGGTAAAGTTCCTTCAGCTGCCATTGAGTTTATGGGGTATCAAGAGTCTTAACAAGATTGCTAGTGCAGTGGGCAAGCCTCTATATATGGATGAATGCACTAGGAAGAAGTTGCGGGTGTCATATGCAAGAGTTTTGATTGAGG
>JAYMSL010003490.1:0-12384 GCA_036897195.1 Plantago coronopus | reverse complement strand
ATTGGGGCAGAGGGTTTAAAGGAGTAATGTGTGGAGCATTTATACCTATATCTAGGGTTGCAGCAGGGGTTTCTAGCTTCTCCATAGAGGTGGATAGATTGGTCTGTTTTGTGTTATCCAAGGAAGAGTTATGAGGAATGATGGCATTAACAACAACTGGAGTTTTAATCCTTCCTCCAGGATTGGTCACCGGACTCCATTTGACAGTGTGCGGTTGCTGCTTTGGTGGAGATTGATTGGTGTTATTGGACCGAATAGGAGTGTTTGAGCTGGGTTTTGGGACATTTTGGTTTTGTTGCTTTCTTTTGTGAAAAGATTTTCTAGAAATGATTTTCCATTCTCCATCATTATTATCCTCCGGAGATTGTGTTTGATTCAAAACATTTGGTTGATTAGCATTTTTAGATGCAGTAGCATCTTCTTTTTGGACAAGATTTTGCACAAGATTTTCAGATTTTTTTGGACAAAACATTTTAAAGTGACCAATAGTACCACAACATTGACAAAAGGCCATTTTTAGCTCATAGGCTACTTCTTGAACATGTGAACCTAGTCTAATGTGGTGTGGAAGAGGGGAATTAGTATCAACCTCAACACATATCCGAGCATACCTTCCAATTGTAGCCTGGGAGGTATGCCAATCCACCTTAATCAGCCTACCAAGGACTGATCCAATTTTGTATAGAGCAGAAAACTCATAGTACTCAATTGGTAGTCCTGGTAGTTGAATCCAAATCACAAGAGAATCAAAACCACCATCTGCAGTGGAAAAATTTGGTTTCCATTGTTGAGTGGCAAGATAATGGTTAAAGAGGAACCAAGGGCCACCCGCCAAGGCTTTAATATAGGTGTCTTGATCAGAGAACTGAATGATGTAGAATCCTTTTCCCAGATCTGTTGCATGCAGCTTGGTTCTAGATTTCCACAAACCCGCCAGGTGCTTAGCAACATCTTTGATTGACCTTGATAATCCAACTGTATTTATGATGAGAGATTTGCACCAAGGTTTGTACAGAGACTGCAGTTCCTTTTGCGAGAAATCAATGCTTGGCATTTCTTTATCATTTTTGGCATTAACCATTTTAGGAGGAAGGGTTGAGTTATCAAGAAACATTGGTTGTTTTTCCCAGTGATTAATCCAGTTTGGAAAATAAACATGTTTGGTTTGTTTCTGGAGTTGATCTTTAAAAGAAAGGTTATTGTTTTCATGATGTATTGGAAGAACGGGTTGATCTTGGTGTTCTGGAAGAGGGCTGAATGTGTAATCCATATCCCCCTGATCTCCATGGATTATTTCAGGTAGTTCTGCAGATGGTGGCTCCAAATTATCTGGAGGTTTTGGAGGTGGAAGGTTATGTGCAGTGGTTTGGCTTGGGGAGAGCTCTTGGTTAGAGAGAAGATTGGTCATCGTTTCAACTAAATATTTGTTTTGATTTTGTTTACTTTCATTATTTTTCTCTTTCTATATATATTATTTAAAAATTATTATAAATAAATTTACATGACTCAACACTAACAAGTACTCCCTCCGTCCACGAATAAGCTTCCCATTTTGTTTTGATACCCACTTTTCCTTCGCAAATTACTCCAAACTCTTATTGAACAAAATTTTTTAAAAAATTATATTAAAATATTACCATAACTATACATTTTTAATGTAATTTTTCTACATTTTTTAACCAACATAATTTAAGAGTAATTTACGATCCAAAAAAAGTCAACAAAACTAAACGGGAAACATTTGACTGGACGGAGGGAGTAGTATATATGTGCTAAGTTTCAGTATAAATCAGTAAACATGTTTCTAGGTATAAATAACTCAGCATCTTGTAAGTAATACATTTAACTCAATAGACATTAGTTGGCACAGCTCTACAAGAAGTTCTACACATATCACTCCACTTCTTTATTTCTCAGACATATAAATGTTGAAATTTTCCTTACAGCTGGTACTCTTGAAAGCTGGAGGTCGCATGATATATTGTGGACCCTTAGGTCAGCATTCCTCTAATATTATCAGATACTTTGAGGTGAGTCTTCTTGTCGTGGAAAACTTCATGGAAGATTTGCTTTATCGTGTTTCACTAGTAAGATGTGTCTTCTCTATATGCGAACTGGCCGGATCTCTTACCCATCTTGTATTTAAACCATGTAAAAATTAAGCAGAGCATCTCTGGTGTGCCAAAAATCAGAGATAACTACAATCCTGCTACATGGATGTTAGAGGTGACATCCACTTCTTCTGAAGCTGAACTTGGTGTGGACTTTGCTGAGATTTACAAGAATTCTGCATTGCACGAGTGAGTTCAACAACCTTTTCTATTAGCTTTGATATTGTTTTTGTGAGCATATAATCCATGAAGTTGAGTTTAAGATGCATTACATTGGAGTTTAAGATGTATGACATTAACATGACTGAAATGTATTTTAAGGGATAACAAAGAGCTTGTGAGAAAATTGGGTACGCCTCCTCCTGGTTCAAAAGATTTGCATTTTCCCACACGCTACTCGCAGAATGGTTGGCAGCAATTCAAAACTTGCCTGTGGAAGCAGCACTGGTCTTACTGGAGAAGCCCTTCATACAACTTGATGCGCTCAATGCATATGCTTTTTTCTTCTATATTTTTTGGCGCTTTGTTCTGGGGTCAAGGAAGGAAAATGTAAGGACATTATTATTGTTAAAGATTGACACAAATAGGAGTTTCTTTTTCTTGAACTCTGAAACTTATGTTTTAGTTACAATAGGATGGATCCTTCGGAGTCTAACACTTTCTGTTTCTTTATTGACTGTTTTTACAGAAATGATCAGCAGAGTTTATTCACACTGCTTGGTGCAATTTATGGTTCGGTGCTCTTCTGCGGCATAAATAATGCTGCATCAGTTCTACCTCATGTTAGTACAGAGCGTACTGTGTTTTACAGAGAAAGATTTGCTGGAATGTATACATCATGGGCTCATTCGGCAGCCCAGGTACGCTACTTTTAAATTTAATTTGATTTTCACTAATCACTTGAGGATTTGTGCATCTCCTCGATTTTATTGATATTCTTATATTAACATGCACAAAAGAATAGATAATTTCATTTACAAGGTGGCATAAAGCTCATAAATTGTCTTTCGAATAAGAAGCTAGCTGTTTCTGCCTGCATTTTGCAGTTTTTTTCCCTGTCAATCAGTAGGAATCTTTGGAGATTATTACCTTGTTATTAGTATGTAGCTTTAGGAGGATTTCTAGTTCACATGAGATTATGGATATCCTACAAATCTATCATAGTTTAGGTTGTTATATCCTTTGTATCTCTCTACATAAAGCAATATGCAAGACAAGAATGGTATACTTGTCATTGTTCAATTATTATTGACATTGGCCCCCCTAATATGATTTTTTTTGAATTTTGACATCTCTCCATCATATGGATGTAATAGTCTGTAACTTTTTTTTTCTATCTGGGGAGTATCAGAAGAATACAAGTACAACATATTAGTAGTAATATTCTGTTACATTTCCCTTACCCTGACCACATTTCAGATAAGACAGAATTGTATTGCGTGTCAACTTATAGAACTTGCTGATTTTCTGTAGGTGATAATTGAGATCCCATATCTCTTTGCTCAAGCAGTTGCATTCACAGTGATCACATATCCGATGATTGGGTACTATTGGACTGTGTACAAGGTTTTTTGGTACTTCTACACCATGTTTTGCACATTGCTATACTTTACATATCTCGGAATGATGCTGGTCTCAATAACGCCGAGCTTTCCAGTAGCAGCCATTTCGCAGTCAGTTTTCTATACAATGTTCAATTTGTTTGCTGGGTTCTTGATTCCTCAACCTGTAAGTATTTCTTAGTTACAAATATCATTTATGTAACAGCAAATGCAAGTAATTAGCATTGACGTTTACCAAGTTTACACCATCAGATTTTGAATTGCATTATCAGATATTAGTTTTTTTTTTTTTGGAAACGGCAAAGGGGTGACTCGAACCCCCAACCTATTGGTTGGAGGTGAAGCGTCTTACCAACTGAGCTGCGCTTCGTTGTCATTATCAGATATTAGTTACGCAAATAATTGGCATATACTTACAGTTACTTTTCTTATCTACACAGCAAGTTCCCAAGTGGTGGATCTGGTTTTATTACATGATTCCTACTTCTTGGTCGTTGAAGGGCATCCTTACGTCACAATTTGGAGACATAGAAAGGAATATCGTGGTGTTTGGGGAGACCAAAACAGTATCGGCTTTCCTAAGAGATTATTTTGGATATCGTCACGACATGTTGCCTCTTGTAGCTGTAATGTTACTATTCTACCCCATCTTTTTTGCTACTCTGTTTTCATATTGTATAGGAAGGTTGAACTTCCAAAGGAGGTAAAGTTTGTAACTATAGCTAAGCATATTATAGTTTGTAACTGTTGCTAAACTTCTTGTCGTGGGCAATAAATCTTGATTCTTTTTTCTGTTCACTATCCCTCGGTTGATATGAAATTCATCTCATACACAGAATTAAGCCGAGTGAATCAATGATTAGTTGTACTTGGTATTTGTTGGAGTTGCTAAGGATGGATCTAAAACTGAAAGATGGATCTAAAACTGAAAGTGAATGACAGTCTTCGAACTGATATGGGATCTTACCTGAGTCGTTTCCTGAGTGTATGAAGATTCCGCATGGATGTATATATTGTGTATATATATATATAGGAGATGATTTCTTATAAAATGTATCACAGGAAGTTTCAGAATCGAAAATGTTGGAACAACTGAACTACATTTGGTATTAATCTGATTAAATTAAGCCCCCTAGTTTCTGTTCTGGTATAGTCATTTTGGGGCCTTCTCTTGGAATATCTTTATCCTAAAGGGTTGATGGAAACAGAGAGAAATATATGAACTTCACGATCGAAGATCCATATACAAGCGATGCGAGATATATATGTAAACCTTGCGGTTGGATACATTAGCAAGGTCAAACTAGCTAGGTACGTTTCATTTCCATGTTTTCCAGGAACAATTTGTATAAATTGATTAATGATATCAAATTTTCTGCTCAAATCCTAGTCATTAAATGTGTATTGAGCGTGACAGATTACTTACTTCCTTTATAATGATACGAGATTTTCTGCTGACTTCTGAGTTCGTAATCTTTTCAGTTGTTCACATTAGCCCATGTAGCCGGCCGATGGAGATTTTGTAGTATTATAATGATCACTTGTGTTATGTTCATGACTAATCTTTTTTTTCTTCCTTTTCTAGTATCACCTGATTTCCCGCGAAGATGCAATATCCTCTCTTGACTGTTGTTCACATTGAAATGTATCTTCTGCCAACATCGTGGTTCACATGCCGCTTATACACATAGTCTTAGATTTTATCTCCAGTAGAGATGGTTGTTGGACCAAGAAAAGATTTATTTATGGATGAAAGTTCGACTGTTAGGCAGTAAAGTGATAGACTTTAGATATAAGATTCCGTTTTGTTGAATACTAGGTCCAAAAGTTTCCATTTAGCTATACTTAATAGTAATGTTCAACTAATACAGCACTAATAAAGATAGGGCTAGCTCCACTTATTTTCCACTCGGGCACATCTGTTTTGTTGTTTGAGGAACACTTAGAAGTGCACCTGACATGTACCATTATGTGCTGTTTTAGCATATCTAGAATTTATTCTCTTGTAACAGCCTTACCCACCTCCCCTTGAACATTTTCTCCTCCGCTAGACTACAAGCTGAATTAGTTGTTTGTACAGTGCCTGATTACTTTATTTGGTTGTTAGACTTGAGATCTTTGTCATTATGATATGAACTTGCTGACTAGCTGCGTTGAACTTAATTGACGTATTCTATAATATGGATTTAATAGCTGAACCCCATGTGATGTTTTTGCTCAAGTAGGACTAACTGTCTTATAGTCAGCACTCAGCAGTATGTGCCTTTCAGCATGTATATCTCGTTAGGAACTTGCATATATATTATTACGAAATTAACTGGCTGCCCAATTTAAAATGTATTTTTCTTTAACTTCTTTTGGAGCATGTGCATGATTCATGTGAGTCGTACGTTAGCCATCCCAATGATATATGCAATGCCTTACCAAGAGTGGCAGGCCATTCAGATCTAGTAGTCTAGAGTAGAAGTATCTCTAGCAGGAGTACTGCTGTATTGCTTGAAATTTTGAAGTTCATATGATTAATGTGCAATTCTTTTTCGTTCCTGACTAGAAAATATCTTGTAAATTCATTGTTCTTCAGCTCATGATTCATACGGCTGCAAATTTTGCGATAATTATCCATCTGAATATATATTAATAGCATAGATATAAATTTGCATAATTTGATGCAGCTGCAGGCAGGGCCTGTAAGTATACAGTGTGAGAAGGAATGGCGCAGGCATATGACAAAGATGAAATCGAGTCACTGAGGATAGAGTCACCCGAGATAAGAAGAAGCTTGACGTCATCATTTCGGAGTCTTACATCTCGTTTCAGAACTGATTCACAGTTAAGTTCTGGGACCAATGATGATCTTAGTGAAGAAGCTCTGCTGCAGTGGGCCGTTATTGACAGGCTTCCAACTTTTAACCGGACAAGACATTCTCTGTTCGAGGTACATGACGGGAGTGAGAATGGCTTGAAAGAAATAAAGGTGGTTGATGTTACAAAGCTGGGTGCTCCTGAGAAGCATATGCTAATTGAGAAGTTAATTACTCATATTGAGAATGATAACCTCAGACTGTTGCGTAAAATGAGAAAGAGAATGGACAGGTGAGTTCTCTTTTCTACTGTTTTATTGAAATGGAGACTGTATGTGTTTTCGGGTTTCACTGTATGAGTGTATCAGAGTGGGAAGTTTATTACACTTGTTAAATAAAATCTTGCTACTTATACTCCCAGGGTTGGCATAAAGCAGCCAACTATTGAGGTGAGATGCACTAATCTGCAGATAGAGGCTGAGTGTGAAGTTGTTCATGGAAAGCCACTTCCGACTCTATGGAACTCCTTTAAAAACATGCTTCCGGTAAGAAGTTGTCTTGCAATTTTGTTTTCTTTAAAAAACTATATATGAGAAAGGATATAACTATTGCTTAGTTTTAACA
This sequence comes from Plantago coronopus, assembly GCA_036897195.1. Lineage (NCBI taxonomy): Eukaryota > Viridiplantae > Streptophyta > Magnoliopsida > Lamiales > Plantaginaceae > Plantago > Plantago coronopus. The sequence continues at coordinate 5,286 of JAYMSL010003490.1, read as the reverse complement.
TGAATTTGTTGTTCATTCATCTGGTGTTATGGGCAAAATGAATATGTTAACAAGAGTAATCTAATTCGAGATACTTCTTTAATAACATGTTCTGAAAGAAAGTATTCTGTTTTGGTCATAGGACATTACCAGGCTTCCTGGTTTACCGTCACGTAAAGCTCAGATAAGCATTATTAGAGATATTAGTTGTCTCATCAAGCCTGGAAGGTACTTTTTAGAAGCTTCAAGTTCTATAATGGATTTGCTTCAACAACAGACCACTATTTGTACATCGGATTGGGTTTCCAGGATGTATATGCTCACGAACTTCCTGGTTACAGGATGACCCTATTGCTTGGACCTCCAGGGTGCGGGAAGACTACACTGTTGAAAGCTTTATCCGGAAATCTGGACAAATCCCTTAAGGTGCTTTGCTGTTTGAGTCATATGATACATCAAACTTATTATTGTGAATCATTGATTGTGAAATATGTGAACAATTTTGTTTTAAAAACCTTATTGCTGATTCAGTTCTAAGTCTGAGTAGTTTAAGTTATCGAATGAACTCATCATCACTCATTTGGCTTGGGAGAAATTTTGTCATAACTCATCTTACATGATCAGATATTTGATGGACCTATGATGTCCTCTGCCCATTGTCACATTTGGTTTAGTTACAGAAACTGTATCATTTTGAGCTACAGTAGTTAACTTTTAACCTGAACAGGTATCTGGTGAGATATCCTACAATGGGTTCAAATTTGATGAGTTTGTACCTCAGAAGACATCGGCTTATATAAGTCAACATGATCTACACATGCCTGAAATGACAGTCAGGGAAACACTTGATTTTTCCGCTTGCTGCCAGGGTATTGGTAGCAGAGCAGGTAAGTAAATTGATAAATCATACTCTGAGAATCTTCTGAATTTATTTTCGTTATGCTGATAATATTAATTTACCCTTTCTTCTTCCAAAGAACTTATGACAGAGCTTACCAGAAGGGAGAAAGAAGCCAAAATTGTTCCAGATCCAGACATTGACTCTTATATGAAGGTACTTCTTTAGCTTCATTCTTAAACTTGCTCTCTGGATGTAAATATAAGACATGCATTATGTTACTAGTATTATGTAGAATTCAAGAATCGAAGCTAGCTTAAAGTGTAAAGGGAGAATACCTAGAAGCAATTTGTGTTGTCGAAAGAAGATCCATTTGAGTCGCATAATAATTAGATTAGTCATACGAAAGCTCTCATCATGATTGTTAATGTAACTGTAGGAACACTATCGCCACATTTCTTGCAGGAAGACCATTTTCCAAACCCTGTCAATCTTCTTTCAAACATGCTTATTGGTGAAGCCTAGATAGACTTTGATCCAGTGCTACACATCTTGCCAATCACTCAATCAGTTCTTTGATCCTTATAATGGATTCTTGTAGTCTTTCTACAAATAATTTATGTGGCAATATTGTATTCAAGTATCTGATAAGTATAGTCGTACCTGCTCTTCACAGGCATCTTCTGTGGAAGGACTAAGGACTAGTCTTCAGACAGACTATATATTGAAGGTATAGTAGGTGTAATAATCATACCACTCTTTACATCTTGCAGAGCAAAATCTTTTGAAATTTTTAATACTTGACACACATATTCAGATTCTTGGTCTGGACGTATGTGCCGACACATTATTTGGAGATGCCATGAGGAGAGGTATCTCTGGTGGTCAGAAGAAGAGACTGACAACAGGTTGCTGATAAATGCACGTCATGTTATATACTTCTGAATTTGTTTCCTAAACCAACGTCATGTTCTTTAACAATTTTCATACATACACTCACAAGCTTGTTGTATTTTATAGGAGAGATGATTGTTGGACCCACAAAAGCGTTATTTATGGATGAAATCTCGAACGGCTTAGACAGTTCTACAACATATCAAATTATTTGCTACCTTCAACAACTGTCGCATATCATGGATACTACAGTACTTGTAGCCCTTCTCCAGCCAGCACCAGAAACTTTTGAACTCTTTGATGACATTATATTGATGGGAGAGGGAAATATTGTCTACCATGGAGCCCGAACTGAGGTCTTAGAATTTTTCAGGAGCTGCGGATTTTCTTGTCCTCAAAGGAAAGGAGTGGCTGATTTTCTTCAGGAGGTAATTATATCTGATTAAGTACTACTAATAGACTATGTTGATTGCCTTGGAATCAAATAAAGAACTTTATAACTTTTTTCCAGGTTATGTCTAGGAAAGATCAAGAACAATACTGGCATATAACTCAACAGCCATATAGTTACATATCTGTTGATAGTTTTTCGAAAGAATTTAAGATGTCTCTTCACTGGAAAGAGCTCAGGGAGGAACTATCCGTGTCGTTTGATAAGTCCCAGGGACAAAAGAAAGCTCTCTGTTTTAGGATGTACTCTCTTCCTAAATGGACTCTATTTAGAGCCAGTATGTCGAGAGAATTCCTTCTCCTCAAAAGGAACTCTTTCATACATATATTCAAGCTTATTCAGGTTAAGTTAAACTATTTTGAATATTCCTCACCGGTTTACATAGATGCAAACAGGCCATGAACATTATATTTTCTTATTTTTAGTTCTGAGTGTGAACAGTTGATTTTGTAGATTGTCATTGTTGCTTCCATCACTATGACTGTATTCTTGAGGACAGAGATGGGTGTTAATATCGTCCGTGCAAATAGTTACATGGGCGCCCTTTACTATTCTTTGTTAATGATTCTTTATCATGGCCTGCCTGAGCTTTCCATGATTAATTCAAGACTTCCAGTTTTCTACAAGCAGAGGGACCTTAACTTCTATCCTGCCTGGGCATTTGCGATTCCAGCTGCCATAATCAGCCTGCCTCTTTCATTGGTTATAGCTGTACTTTGGACGTCTCTTACTTATTACGTTATTGGATATACCCCAGAGGCCGACAGGTTTGTAAAGCAAGACTCAAGTACTATGAAATTTATTTGATGGCTTATCACTTTAGCACTACCACAAACAATTAATTTGTTCATAAGTTTCATTGGCGTTTGCAGGTTCTTTCGCCAATTAATTCTGATGTTTGCTTCACATGTGGCCTTTGTTTCAATGTACCGTTTTATTGCATCTGTCTTCCGGAGTCTGATTGCGACCACAGCAGCTGTTAGTGCGGTCATATTAGTTTTGCTGTTATTCAGTGGCTTTAATATCCCAAGATGTAAGTAATTTTTGTTCTTTGTAATTAACTCTTTCAGTCCCATATCTTCTGAGTGCCCAATTCTTGATGTTTCTTGCAGCATCAATGCCAACTTGGTTGAAATGGGGATTTTGGATTTCCCCTTTATCATATGGAATGATAGGCCTTTCAGGAAATGAATTTAACGCTCCAAGGTGGCAGAAGGTTAGTGCTTATACTCCAAGCATTCTTTGAGTTGGAGCTCTATTATGGGACTCTTTGCATGAGCTTACATAAGATGGTGCATCGTCACAGTTTGCCTTTCATGCTATACAAGTAGACAAGTGAAAGAAATATTTTTTTTTTTAAAAAGGTGGCTTAAGATGGTCATCAATCAAGCAGTATGCTCCTCATGCTACAAATGTAGCTAAGTGAAATCAAGCATAATTCTTCTTATAGAAAATGGAGATATTTACGATTGACAAGAACAACGTACGCAAATTTCTTGTTGTATACCTATCCCTATCTATTTCCAGTACCTTCTCTTAATCATCTCAGTTAGTAGTCCTTAAAAATTGAACAAACAGGGATGGTGAAGATGTCTAATCTTTTCATTTGCGTAACTTGGTTTTGTTATGTGAAATCAGTGTTCCTATATGGGGATTTTCATTTACTTTATTTCCATGAAGGAGCTGTCTGGTAATACGACAGTAGGACTTCAAACTCTTGAAGACCGCGGTTTCAACTTCGATGAACATCTATTCTGGTTATCAGTTTTGGCTCTTCTAGGATTTGCAGTGCTCTTCAACACTGGCTTTACGTTGGCCCTAAGTTTCTTAAAAGGTAAGAACATGACTACAGTGTAGAACTCATGTACACAACTTGCTTATGAATAAATGATATCCACATCTCTTCTCCAGCTCCTGGTTCACGCGTTATCATCTCGAGCAAAAAACTCTCTCAACTACAAGGAAGTAAAGAATTAGACGGGGTTGCAAATTCTGTAGAACAGGCCAGGGTTTCTTGTCTAATAAAAAAGTCAATGCCTCCGAATGGTTAGTTAATTGTCTTCTTTGATTAGACAATAGTTGGTCTAGGCCTTTTCTAACTTAAACTATATGATGTTACCTCAGGAGTTCCAGATAGAGTAGTTTTACCATTTGAACCATTAACTATTGTGTTTCAAGGTGTGCAGTACTATGTGGAAACCCCTATGGTAAACATGGATTAAATCTTCTTTTATATTCTTCCATGTGATCTAGTCAAATTACATTTTACACAGATATTCTAACCATAATTCGGTTATAGGCTATGAAAGAGCGTGGTTTTACTCAGAAAAGGCTCAAGCTTCTTTCTGATATCACTGGTTCTTTCAGACCGGGAGTTCTTACTGCACTCATGGGTGTCAGTGGAGCTGGAAAAACGACACTTCTTGACGTTCTTGCTGGTAGAAAAACTAGTGGTTTTGTGGAGGGAGAAATAAAAATAGGAGGTTATCCCAAAGTTCAAAGCACATTCGTCAGGATTTCTGGCTACTGTGAGCAAACTGACATACATTCTCCTCAAATAACTGTTGAAGAATCAGTCATCTTTTCTGCCTGGCTACGCCTTGATCCCAGCGTTGATCCAAAGACAAAACATGTATGACGTAACATATTCCTGCAGGTTTAATGTTTGTGCTAGTAGTGAACTCTTACTACTGCTATTATTTGATTTTCTGGTTCACAACTGTAGGAATTTGTGCAAGAAGTACTAGAAACCATTGAACTTCATGAAATTAAAGATGCATTAGTGGGATTGCCTGGTGTTGATGGCCTAACAAATGAGCAACGTAAGCGACTGACAATAGCAGTGGAACTTGTTGCTAACCCATCCATTATCTTTATGGATGAGCCTACAACTGGGTTGGATGCCAGAGCAGCGGCTATCGTTATGCGTGCTGTCAAGAATGTGGCAAATACTGGGAGAACTATTGTTTGCACAATTCACCAACCAAGTATAGATATATTTGAAGCATTTGATGAGGTACTTTACCTTGAGTTACTTTCTCAATCTAAGTAATGAACTGAGATAAGCACAAGCTCAAACCCCACAACCATCCACCTTCCAGACATCGTCCACCACCTATTGTCA
>JAYMSL010003489.1:0-12384 GCA_036897195.1 Plantago coronopus | reverse complement strand
TAAAATAAAATAAAATAGTTTATTTAATTATATACATAAGTATACATTTTTAAGTTTTAACACACTAGTGCATTAATCTAGTATTGAATGAATTTACTAGTACATTTCCATGCATCAATCGCACTTTTAGACCATCCGTAGTAATAACTTCTATTTTCTTCATGTTATTATTGGAAAATCTTAAAATGCAATACACTATGTCAACAACTCGTATAATTGAGGTTTTATCATCTTTTCTTAGAAAAATATTGTTTATAAAATATAGCGGGTTAACTTGCACCTATTAATGAAACTTAAGGGCTAATCTGTATGTGAACCTAATAAGTATGTCTTTTAGCAAAAAGCCAAAAATACTAAGGGGTAAATGTCAATTTCCCAAAACTCCATCGTAAGGTTAACCACAGCTAAGAGCTACTCCCTCCCTCCCACAAAACATTACCCATTACGGTTTACGGTTTACGCGCAGTTTAAGAAAATGAGTAAAAATAATGGAGTAAAAATGAAAAAAGTAAGTGGGGTAGGTTACTTTTTGAGAATGTGTGGTAATAAAGAAGTGGGTTGATGTTGAAATAATGTTTTAGTGTGTGGGGTAGCTTTCTTATTTAATAATGGATAAAGTTTTATGGAACGTCCAAAAATGGAAAGTTGGTAAAGTTTTGTGGAAGGAAGGGAGTAACTATGAGCTTCATCCCATCTTATGCCAAGAGGTTGATTACCCACCTTCATCTATTTTGCTTTTTGTTTGTTTGCTAATGCTAGACTTGATACAAGGTTGTATTTATTTTGAACGTGTATAAAATAATCATACATAATTCGGAGTGGAATATATAAACTATATGAACATTTGGAAACTAATAAGTTTTCTTATATCATCCTGAAGAAAATTAATCAACATGAATATCAGCAGCCATGCAAGTGTATAATAATACTTATTTAATAATGAATGAAAGTCATCAAAATATGTAATTCGTACCTAATTTATACGTACCTAATGATGATTATTAGCCATCAAAGTATATAATTCATGCATACTCTTCCAGGTCAAGAGATTATAACACAAGACCAAGTCAAATTTACTAAATTTACTAAAATCTAAATACAATAGTCCAACTAATCAAGAAATAAACAAAAAACACATCAAAAAGATATATACTCTATCACTTAGTTGCTAATATTAATATGTTTCTACAATTAAAAAAATACTAATTTTTCAAAAAGTCCATAAATAGTGAAAAGTCCATGAGATCCATGGGTTTTCTTTTTTGAGTTAGCGGGTTCCGGGTTTGGGTTTCTGGTCCGGTTCGTTTGTCTTCCGGATCGATATAAATAGGATATCAATACATTATTTTCCCCTTTTCTATATTTTTCTTCGGTGCTTCTGGAAGACGGGCGATTTTATTCCTCTCAACTGTTGAAACCCTCACTTTTCGTGTTTTTCCTCTCGTTTGTCCCCGTTTTTGGTAATTTTGGTGATTTTGAAGTGTGAATCGGTATTATTTACTTGAATCGGCGTTTTGGCGATGTTTTTAGTGGTGTTTTGTTCGAGCAATGTTGGACGGGACGGTAACGGTGGAGATCGGCCGCTTCCTGCAGATGGAGAAGGTAATGTAGTCATTCTCGAGTTATTTGTAGTTCTGTAGAGGTTTTAGTTGTGTTTTTCTAGGGTTTTTTTATATTTTTGTTTTTGTTTTTTTTATAATGGCAGTGTGGTTGTATGAGAGCTCACTTGTGCTTTTTTTGTTGTTCTCGGTGTGGTGTAGGTGACGGTGTTGCCGTGGATACGGAGAATACTACTTGTACAAGTAAGATTTTCAATGTTTATGCTTTGGTTTGCTGTTTATGCTTTTGCTCTGCTTTTTTTGTTTTGTTTTTTGCTGGGGAGTTGTTTTTATTTCTGACTGGTGTTTGATAAGATATGGTGTACGTTAGCTATATAATAGGTGATGTTTCGATTCTGTCCGATTTGCTGTTTATGCTTATGTTGTTAAGGTTATGTCGGTTTTTCGTAATGAAATTGATTATGTTTGTCATGTAATAGATGGTGTTTGTATTATACTTGTGTGCAATGATGTTTTATAGTGTGTTTTCGTGTGGGGGCTGTGTAAATGTCATAGCTGATGCTTATTCATAAATAAGTTGTGTTATTAACAGAATAAGTGTTGTTTCTATTACTTTGTGTTTTGTGATATTTTATAATGGTGATTAGTGTTTTTCATGTTTACGATCGATGTTTTGGGCGTGTAAATGTTATAGCTGATGTTTCATAATCAATAGGTCATGTTGTTAACAAAATAGATGATGCTCATGTTACCTGTTCTTGGTGTGTGTAAAATGTTATAGATAATGCTTGGGCATTAATACGTGATGTTATGCGCATTGTAAATGATGTTTGTAACTTGTGTTTCAATGATCAACAGGTGATATTATGAACATGATAGCTAATGTTACATATTTGCTAATGATTTGAACTGAATAGTTGATGTTTCTACAGTGTTGTGGTGATCTTGTGTCTGGTGTTACCTGACAAATGTCTGATGTTATATGACAAATATCTTATGTTATATGGCGTATTATTCATTTGTGTTGTTTCTTTTGATCTCATGAAGGGGAAGCGACTGAACCGGCCAACGGTTCTGAGATTCAAGCAGATGTTCGTACTGGCGTAAACACATGAGCATCCATCCCCTCGTAGTAAACCTGTTGGTACATCTCTTTTCTCTTTTCTTTTGTTTTTGTGTATTCTTATGCTTTTTGGTTTTTAATTGTGTGTGACTGTTGTGTGTTTTTTGGTGATGGTAGTGGATTGTTTTCTGATGTTACTTGAGAAATATCTAATGTTATATGATAAATATGTCTCATTGTTCACCTATGTGTCATGTCATCTGCTTTTTTTTTTGTGCATTTTTAGCTGATGTTTTGGAATTGGTAGTTGATGCGAGTCTCATAATTATGATATTACCTCACAAATAGCTTATGTTATAAGACAAATATGTGATGCTATATGTGTCATACTGTTCATGTGTCACTCAGCATCTGATCCTTCTATGTTGCTTGCTGATGTCGATGCTCTGAGGGATGAGCTCTTGGAACGTGTTTCAAAGATCAATGAAGATTAGGGCGACCTCTGTGAGTGCCACAAACTTGATTTGAAGAAACAGAAGAAAGCTTAAAAGATGTAAGAAGCACAAAAGATGACAAAAGAAACTGGGAGGGGAACCAAAAGAGAAGCTAACGGATTTTGGTAGAATGTTTTTTAGATGTAAAAAATGATCTCTAGTAGGTTTGCAAGTCTGTTTTTGTGTGTGTAGGAACACACGTGTATGGATGTAATTTTTAATGAAGGAGATTGTTGTTTTCATTTCATATGTAATCTTTTTTTTCTTCTGAAGCCTCTATGTGTTCGCACATATATTGTTCATTAATAGTCAATGTCTATACACAAATTGGTTATGTTCTTAGTTCAATTGTTTCTGTTTCTACTCTTTTACTCACAATTATGATCATTTTCATTTAACAACGTGCATTATTCACAATAATTGCTAATGTCTGTGCAACAATGAATGACGTTAATGAGGAAATAGTCGATATTATTAGAAATGATCGTGGATGTTTATTTGAGATTCAGACATGAGGAGGCCAAATAAAAATCTTTATCATGCTTGACATCAACTATTTCAAGGCAAACATAAACAGTTTATCACCTAACATCAGCAATTTTTCATCACCATTACTACATGATAGGTTACATTTTTGTAGGGGAGTTATATGATAACCATTTTAGAAATAATATAATAATATGAAGTACTTGATTCAAGTAATATTGATAAGGTACAAAAAGGTTCTAGTGTTTTATGATGTTAACATAAGCTATTTATAATCTAACACAGTCTAATTCATTTGTAACACTATCTATTTTTTTCGTTTGAAGTCCTATTCTTCCCTTTTCTTGTTTACTGCCTTCAATCAGTGGGGATAGTTTTGCTGAGTTAGTCACACCTTCAGCATTACAAATAAAGTATTGCTCTCTCAATTCGCAATTCTTGAAGCGCCTTGGCGTGCACTGATTTACGGTGAATCCAATTGTACTAGCATATAGTAGTTAAATTCCTGCAAATTCTTCCAGCTTTTTATCAGCTTTCCAAGCAATGTTGAGGTAGCTCTATCTGAACAGGGCTAGCTGGCTGAGCATCTGATAAACATCAACAATCAACATTCAAACACCAACCATTTATCTATAAACATCAACTACTATATCAACATGATATGGAAGGTTTTTAACAATAAATCGGCAATAGCCTATTATTATAAACACAGGTCATTACATATTGTTCATCAGTTGTTAGTTGACAAACATCATCTACTATAGTAGCACTAAAATTAGTGTTCAAGCATCATCACAAAACATCAATGATTACTAATCATGCATACATCAAATATTTGTCCACAAACATCAACTAGTATTCAAACACCAACCTTTTTGCATGTTCATAAACATCACTATAATATACAAACATTCATATAGAAGGTTTCAACAATCAATTAGTACCAACATCAACCATTACATATATACTAATCATCAACTATAAGTAGACAAACACCAACTAATTTACAAACAACATAGATAGAATTGATGCAACAATTTCTGCATCTGATAAACATCAGCAATTCACGATCAAACACAAGCAATTTGTGGACTAACACTGGCATTATTTTCCGGACTCATAATGTTTAAACTATAAACATCAAAATAGTTTGTCAGAGCTTCTACATCAAACTACACATATCATAAACATGATTTTGCTATGTTTCTCATCAAGAACATCAGTCATTATCTAATACTCATCGAATATTTGTTGACAAACATCAAGTATATAAAATCATGAAAAATATTGTTACAATATAATAAATCGTTAATATCAACAAAACATTAACAACTCCTGATATCGAAGTTAACATCAGATATACCACTTATTATGTAGTAAACATCAGGCATAATACATAATCCCAATCAAACTTCAGAACTACAGAACAGTAACATAACTAATAAGCAATCTAACATCAGGTAAAAAGATGTAGACATACGAATATAAATGCTATTAATCTAGACATAAGCAACTAAACACCAATAATAACCATACCTTTTCACAAACTAAACACCAGTAATAACCATACCTTTTACCTAACATCTCATCATCATCACACACAGAACAACTAATAGCAGCACATGCTATTAGTCTAAAAACATCACATATAACTCCTCCAGCATCACAATTAAGTTCCACTACATCACAACTAACAACTAATAGCAGCACATGCTATTAGTCTAAAAACATCACATATAACTCCTCCAGCATCACAATTAAGTTCCACTACATCCACAAAAAAGGAAAAAAGCAATATCGAACCTCATACTCATCACAAGCAATATCGAAGTTAACATCAGTAATAACTGAAACAAAACATACGAATACAAAAACTAGATGCAACAACATCTCATCATCATCAGCATAAGCCAAAATTAAGATAACACAACTAATAAGCAAAATTCTACCCAGGATGTTTAATATTAGGTTATATAGTACCTCCAAAGCAAACGATTTGTAATGCTGGATGATTATTGTCATCAGTATGCGTAGAATCCATGGCGTGCCTGAACAAGCAGAGATCGAACCAAAAATTAATTCAGCATATCGGATTAATCCAGTAAAATCGGATGGAGAGAAACGTAGATGAGGTTTTTTGAGCTGATACCTGGTTTTTCACGGCTGTCGTCAATGGATCGGAGGTTTTCCGGCGAGATACATGTGAAGAACGGGAGGAAGGAGAGATCGAGCTCCTGGGTTTTTTCTTCGATGTCTTCGTTGGTTTACTGTGTGTTTTTGTGCGTGTTGGTGTCTTTTATATTGGATCCATATTCCGCGAACCGGGTCAGTGAGATCCACGAGTTTCTTGTTCTTCAGTCCCTATACTTTCTGATTTTGCAGGTAAGGCTATGGACTTTTGGAAGAGTCCACATATAGTGGACTCTCCAATTTTTTTCTCATAATCCAATACCTTGCGATTGTGTAAAACATACACTCCCACTGCATGGGGATACATCCACATGCAACTATGCAAGCTATACTACTTTGCCTACTTTCCCCCTTTCTTGCATGAAGTTTTTGACATTCTCCTCTTCTTTTTGTGTGTGCGCGCGCGTGAGATTACGTACAAGTATTGTGTCATATTTGTAGATTCCATTTCCAAGCTTATAGATGCATTTTCCATTTTTTTGTTTCGAAAGTGTATTTTATATTTCTAAGTGTAATGTACCATAATCGTTATTTGAAAAAGAATTAAAATTCTTTCTTTTGGTCACGACCCCACGACCCCAATCAATTGAGAGATTAATACTAATAGTACTTTAATTCGAGATTACATATTTCACTTTTGAGTAGCTAATACGAAGTTATTTGTATATTGTATTAGCTATTTAGAAAGCAAAGACTTTACCAACTTTATTGAAATTAGTCCACCAATGGGCCTGTTTGCAGTTTTGTGTGTTTGGGTTTTTCATGACTGGAAAGCCCAACCTATCACCTACACAATACCCAATCAGGAAAAAAAGGAAAGTCCTTATATAATTAAAGATTTAAAATAATTATTGTCGCTTTAGATAATTGAGCTATGTGTCCGTTGCAGTGATAGCTGAGTTCCATTTGAATTGGCGGTCATTCCTTTTGAATTGCTCTCGGTTTCCCAACTCATCTGCAACTCAAACCCTAAGAGACACAATACTGAGTTGATACAGTTAATCAACCATGACGCTCAAGAAGCCATCGAAGGAGCTCAAGCTCAAAGTTCCAGCTCAAGATGCTCCAATCTCCAACTTCCTGTAAGTCTATCGCTTCACAAACGCAATTACATGCGCAAGAAAGTTTACTTGTTAGTTATCTATGCTGATTCGTGTTTTTTCTGTTCAATTCAGGACGGCGAGCGGGACATTTCACGATGGCGATTTTCTGTTGAATCAGAAAGGGATGCGATCGACTTCTGATGAGAATGATTCGCTGGTATGTTTTTACTGTACGCATTCGTATTTATGTGATTAGGTTCAGACCTGAGCTCGCGATTACTGTGGTTGTTGTTAATTACGACTGTAGACTATGGTTCTAATTGTTAATGGAAGATTTGACTGTTCATTGATTTATAACGAGTTGTGAATTGCTGTAAAATGATCAAATGATTGAGGTTATCTGTTATCAACTGTTGTGAGCTAATATTGATAATCAAGGCACTGGAAAACAACAAGGACTTATCAAGTGTCATCTAGTTAAACTTTGAATTTGGTACATTTAATTACCATTAACCGTTTCACGCAGTTGATCTAGTGTCTTTCACGATTTGTTATGTTGGCTGAGTTCCACCTGAATAAGCAGATCAGTAGCTGAACTAAACCAGATTACATTCTTGTTTCTTGATAAACTAAGGTTTATTTAGATTCTATATCACTTTGATGATCACTAAGAGAAAATATACTGCAATTGAATGATGTGTGTGATTTTGTGAATCAAGTTTCTTATGCCAACCAGTGCTCCAATTGTATTAGCTAACCTCAATTTCTGTCACTTTTGTGGTGAGCAGCCATCAGAAACTAAGGAGATTGATCTTCAATTCTCACTGGAAGATCTTGAGACCATCAAAGTCATTGGCAAAGGAAGTGGAGGTACAGTGCAACTTGTTCGCCACAAATGGGTTGGAAAATTGTTTGCCTTGAAGGTCAGTATTCACTAGTTCAGTGCTTCAGATTATGTTTGTTCTTCACCTATATCCACAAACATTTAGAGCATGCTTTTCCCTAATTAATGTATGATATCATTCATTATAATTATATTTTGTTCAGTGAATATTTATAAACATCAATAGTTGGAAAGTAATGCAAAGTCCAATCCACAAAAGGGAAGGTGTATGATTGGTTAGAGGTTGGGCGTAGTGATGAAATTGCCCCATTGGAAATTATATAAACTTATATTAACTGGCTTGGAGTTGGTTTTGGTTTCAAGATTTTGTAAGCCACATGAGATGTGTGATTGTGACTTGAAACAGGATTGGGTTTCAATCGGCTAGGCATAGATATTGTGCGAAGTGAAATTAGTGGTGCAAGGCTTGGTAATGTCCAGAACTATATATTTGACTTTTAAATGACCTGATCCTACCAGGGTGATTATCATAATACGTTGGATTAAGATTTCTGACTTTCGAGTGGCTATGGGGGTAAATGGGGAACTATTATTGATCCTCTCTTTCGCCGCTTCAAGAAAAAAGATTTCTGCCTTTTGAGTATTAGCACTATATGCCTATATTGGCAGAAATTCCATATGGATTGGTTTTGTTGTTTTATCTAAGATGAAATGTTTAAGCGAATAAGCTGTTTCCACAGGCTATTCAGATGAATATACAGGAAGAGATTCGTAAACAAATTGTCCAGGAGCTCAAAATAAACCAAGCATCCCAATGTCCACATGTTGTAATTTGCCACCATTCATTTTATCACAATGGAGCTATATATCTTGTACTTGAGTACATGGACCGCGGGTCATTAGTTGATGTCATTCGACAAGTCAAGACAATTCTCGAACCTTATCTTGCTGTTGTCTGCAAACAGGTTCTTATAATTTCGGATATAATAGCTTCACTCTTTTTTAGTTCGCTAAAGGTGGAAAGTTGAAACTAATTCAAAGCATTCTCAACTTTCAGGTTCTGCAAGGTCTTATTTACCTGCATAATGAGAAGCATGTCATTCACAGAGACATAAAGCCTTCAAATCTCTTAGTGAACCAGAAGGGAGAAGTAAAAATTACAGACTTTGGTGTTAGTGCAATGCTGGCTAACTCTATGGGAGAACGTGATACATTTGTTGGGACTTACAATTACATGGCTGTGAGTAAACACTTGCCTCCTTCCTCTAGCTTACTTACCCACCTTATTTTACTTTCTTCCTATAATATTAGCAACGGCAAAAAAGTTCTGTCATTTAGTCGGAACTAAACATATTTTCCTCCCTGAAATCTGTCTAGCCTGAAAGGATCAGTGGAAGAACATATGATTACAAAAGCGACATCTGGAGTCTTGGGATGGTGATCCTTGAGTGTGCCATTGGTCGTTTCCCTTACACCAAATCAGAAGATCAGCAAAGCAGGCCGAGCTTCATTGAGCTGTTGCAGTCAATAGTTGAGAGTCCACCACCTACTGCTCCAGAGGATCAGTTTTCTCCAGAGTTCTGTTCATTTATTAAAGACTGGTAATTAAATACAGCATTGATCATCACATTCCATGACTAATTTAGAGATCCAAATTTAGCAAACTTGGAGTAGGATTGTCATTTCAGTATAGAATAATCCAATTACATGTGATAAGATATAGGCTAATGTGAAAAATACATGGAGTAGGATTGCTTCTTGCTTGCTTTGTTCCTGTGTTTCTTGCCGGCTTTTTTTGTCGAAGTATCATAAAGTGCATTGATTTGAATATGCAGCATACATAGGGATCCTACAAAAAGATCATCGGCTTTGGAACTACTGGTTAGTTTTGTCAGCAATACCTTCTAAGAATTTGTGCGATTCTTGAGCTTTTAACTAATGAAAGTTGTGGTAACGCCAGGTTCATCCATTCATCAAGAAGTTTGAGGACAAAGACATTGATCTCAGCATTTTAGTTAGTAGCTTGGAGGAACCTGTAAATTTTCCGAGATGATCAATCATGTTCCTTATTCCTGCCTGGTGGCCGCATAAGTTGTGTAATGACAAGTTGTATCAGCTGATGATTGTACTCCATAAACATGTCTTGTTAGAATGAAACAGTAAAGATAGCTGCATTTTAAGACTTACATTTTAATATCCTGCAGTAAAATTACACCTGTATTGTACATCTCCATGAGTTTGCTTGGAGCTGTTGAACATCCGAGCATGTGGATGAGTGATATAGTAGAAGATATATAGCGATATTATATGTTAAGCAAATAAATTATCTATTCCCCTATTCTTTCAGTATTATTGCTTAATGTTATGCAGCTTCATCTTGCAAAAGGCTATGTAACAAAACAGTGACACAGAATGATCCTTCAGTCAACTATCTTCAGGGCAAAAGACAACCCTACTTGCAAGGACGTAAAACAGAAGAAGAACGGCTAAATCAGAACTTAAGAGGCAAACACGGAGGACTAGAGTATGTTTTCGGCACCCAATTTTGGCGGGTTGAGCCTAAGTGCTCTTAAATGCCGAAAAGTTCCCTGTTTGCATTGCGCTCAACCTAATCTGACATCGGGCTGAAAAAAGAGCAAAAAAGAATGCAAGGACGTCCAGGCCTTAGGCTCTGTTCTGTTCACCTTAATTTCAGTTGTATTTAGTTCAGTTCAGATTTGCTTCGTTGGAATGTATACTTGAAATAAGTTCAGTTCAGATCTATTCAGTTCAATTTAGAGAATTTCAGGTAAATTGAACAAAAGCTTAGTCAATTTTGAAGTTCAGACCCGGGAGAGGGGAAAGAATGCCAAAGATAGCTTTGAACATAAATAATACACTCTAGTTGATCCGCAACCAGTTCGAGAGACCAGTGCTCCCAGATCCTATCCCGAGTTTGTCAGGATGAGATTAACAATCTATAGGAGTACAATGAAGATATCAAGTGGCTTAAGAGAGTCTTCAAAAGCCAAGAGTTAACCACTGCACAATTTGTATCCAATTATCCATCATCAAAAAGGGGAAAATTGTTAGACTGATCTCTTAAGATTTCGATGAAGATACTTAGGTAGCATGTTAATACCTAATACTAAATTCTCCCAAGCTTATCATGTAAATGTGGGATCAAGTCCTAAAATGTACATGCCTTTGTATTTTGTATCAATTTTATGTTTGTTTTCCAGGTTGAATTAGTTTGCGATAGGCTGAAGCTTGAAGATTCAGGCTCAATCAAAAATATATATTATTGTGTTGAAGGTGTATACCAGGCTGGCATTGGTCCGACATGCTGATCCAAGTATTGTCTAGGTCAAGAACTTTACATATAATCTCAGGACTAACATCAGATGTAAGGCTGATGTGATTGGATTTGATTCTGGGTTGTACATAAGCGATTGGCGACAAACTTGATTGAGAACTATTGCAACATCACATGAAGACCAAACATCAGAGTACATGTACAATAGGCGTGAGAGTTCAATGTGTCTAACAGACATTTAATGCGTCTAAGATTCATATTTGAATTTCCCTCCTATATATACCTCCGAGGGTTTATTTGAAGTAGTGTTGGTCATTCTCAAAGCATTCAATCATACAAGCACAAATATCCCGAGTCAAGTCATCATCCAATATATACTTCCTCCGGATATTAGTGGAGAATTTTCACAATTGTTTCACTGTTTTCCCTCACCACTATACATTGTATATACAAAGCAACAATGTAACTTATAAGTTTATTCAAATGAAAAAGGTTGTAATAATACAGTCGAGTAACATGTTAGTCCGACAAGTGACAAATACTGTGGAGAGCTGGAGTAACTTGTGTGTTATCAAGTGAAAGTTAGCTACTGTATTCTCAAGGTTAGCATAGTTTGCTATAAAATCTTTGAGAGGATATTCTTGCATTTGTTGTAAGTTGTTGATGTAAATAGACTCATATAGTGAATTCAAGGCTGGGGCTAGAGTGGATTAATTGATGAAATACAATATTCTCAGAAATCACTATTAGTTATTGTATATTTTACATATCGCTCTTTATTGCATATTTTATGCGTTGAAAAGTCTCATCGGACCGAGAATTAAAACCACTGATGAGCACATAATCCACCATTGGAGATTTCAACAGAATTCTCAAAAGTCTTGTCAGGCTTAACCAATCACCTTGCCATCAAATTTTCCGCTGCATACAAAACCTTTTTGTTTAAGATCATTTGTGCGAAACCTTTAAAAGTATATTCAGCCTCGTAGACTTTTACCTAATATTGTAGGACCAACACTAATACTCCTATTTTCAATTAAAAAGAAATAAAACAATGGAAAGATTCTAATGGAGCAAATGAAAACTATAACATATGCATCTCCAAATTGGAGTACTCCTGCTATAGATTATGGAGTCTCCATAAACAAAATTTCATTACCAAACATTATTACAATTGATTTACTGGTTTCTTAATTTGAAAGAAGAAAAATCAAATGGATCCAAACAATATTATGTCAATATCTGGAACTGCAAGTAAGGATATTCCCCAAAATAGGTAAGTAGAATAATAATATGAATTGTCGTTTATATCAGCTCGTCCCATTTCGGGAAAAACCTTGGGTGCAAAAACCTGAGTCAGCTCATTGGTATGATCCATAATCCATCCATATAAATAAAGAAACTATGGAT
>JAYMSL010003488.1:0-12385 GCA_036897195.1 Plantago coronopus | reverse complement strand
TGCCTTTCGCTTTTAATCTTTGTCATTTTCGGTTAATTATTATTGTTATCTGCCTTGCCTTATTAATATTAATGATAAGTACTAAGTGGGTCACTATAGTTACCTCTGCTTGTGCATTATTAGTGCTGTTGTTGTTATATTTCCTTTTCTTGCTTCATTATTTTGTTTCTAGCTTTGGTTAATGTTCTTTTGTGGAAATCCCATTTGAGGTTTCTGTCTAATTTTCATCATTCGTGTGTAGAACTTCTTCTTTTTTTTTTGGTTTTCTTGGTGTGTGATTTTTTTTATGTTTTTTAGGGTATATAAGAATTCTGTAGTTTCACAGAGGATATCCCGTTAGAGTATTGTGTTTAATTTTCATCATGTTTTTGTAAAAATTCGTTCTTTTTTTTTTTACTAGTTGGGAAAGAAACTGTAGTGTCACAAGGAGGCTGTTGATGTAGGTGAGAAAGGGAGAGAGATGCTTTAAGTGAGGCTTATAATGAAAAAGGACCCATTTTTAAGCATTTCATAAATATTCTCTCTCTCCCTCCCTTACCTCTCTCTTTCTCTCTCTGCTGTCATGTGTTGCATGAATTAAAGTGGCTTTAGTGGAGTATTTCAAGGAATTCCAAGCCCAATTATTTTATTACTAGTATTCTTCATCTTGTGTTGGAGTCTTCAATAGTAACACCAATAACTCCACCTTTGCAGTGCAATAAAAGATCAAGAAGATATATAGCTGTTATTATATTTCTTGGTATGTTGAGGCAGCATCCTCATTATCATCTCAGTCACAAAGGAGGTGGAAGAGGAGCCATGGCTAGTGCCCTTGTCTTGCTGCTGCCTTTACTCTTTCTTAGTCTCTTCACCCCTTTCAGCCATGCCTTTCCTTCTGCTCTCTCGGTATACATTCTAGTCTTTCCTTTTATACTTCTTGGTCTGCTTCATGGGTGTCTAGATCTATCTGTCTGCAGTGTATGTGAATTTTCTCGATTTCTTGTTTAGTGCTGATTCTGTTTGGTTTCTTCAATTAGATTTTCATGTTCCACATTTTTGTTAGTTGTTGGAATCTTTTGTTGAGTGTTTTTATGAATTTAAGTAAGAAATCTTTTAGCTTTTACTAATAAGATTTAGCTATGGCCTAATCAGCAGTGTGTCGGTTGAGAGGGGGGGGGGGAGCTTCTAGTTCATTGAGCAAGTTTTGGAAAATACATTAATGGGGATGTGAAACCAGAAAAAACTGAATTTTAGCTAGAATGTTCATTATCTATGTGCAGTTTTACCTATGAGATTTAGCTATGGCCTAATCAGCAGTTTGTCGGTTGAAGGGGGGACTTCGAGTAATCGAGTTCATTGAGCAAGATTTGGAGAATACATTGATGGGGATGTGAAACCAGAAAAAACTGAATTTTAGCTAGAATGTTCATTATCTATGTGCAGTGTATAGGAATTTTCTTGATTTCTTGTTTAGTACTGATTCTGCTAGGCTTGTGAGGGGTGTTTGGTTTCTTGAATTAGATTTTTATATTGCACATTTTTGTAGAAGTTGGAATCTTTGTTGAGTGTTTATGAATTAAGAAATCTTTTAGCTTGCACTTATGAAATTTAGCTATGGCCTAATCAACGGTTTGTCGGTTGAAGGGGGGAGTCTAAGAGTTCATTGAGCAGGTTTTGGAGAAACATTGATGGGGATGTGTATAACCAGAAAAAAAAAACTGAATTTTAGCCCGAATCTTCTTGAAATAACAATTATGGTTATAGTTTATATATTATCCCTAATTCCTAACTAGCTGGGTATGGAAGTTGTGGACTTATTTGATTGAAACAGAGTTTCATGGCCTAATCAGCGGTTTGTTGGTTGATGGGGGAGGCTTCGAGTTCATTGAACAAGTTTTGGAGAAAACAATGATGGGATGTAAACCCGAAAAAAACTGAATTTTAGCTAGAATCTTCTTGAAAAAACAATTATGGTTAGAGTTTAGATATTATTTCTCTCTAGATGGGTATGGTAGTGATGGACTTTTTTGATTGAAACTGAGTTTAATAGTCAATTTCAAGGATTGAATTTCTTATTACCCAACATAGCATGTTTTCAACTTCTGGAAGAAACTGAGTAACCATCAATCTAGTATAATTGATACCGACTTTCTGAAAATAACATTTGGAATTTGAGTTCATCCTACTAGGATAATTTTCTCTTGGGTAAATTGACTAATTGAGTTCCATTATATTTGGAGATTGTTGTCCTGGTATTAAAATCAATTACAATTATATCAAGTACCTAGAGGATCACTAATTTGGGGATCAATATACAACTTCATTGAGAAGATCATCTATCTGGATTCTTGAATTCCCGAGTTTTTACTATAAACCGAATCTCATATAAAGTAGATGTCCTGTTGAGCAATGTATGTCTATTTGTTATTTTTCAGTGACAGACACATGTTAACAGTATCCTTCAGTGAAATTCATATACGTTAAAGTGATCCTTGGATTGAATCACTATTTTTTTTTAATTATGATCATCAATTACAGGAATGGAATACTCCAAAACCAAGACATTCCAGCTTACTCAAGAGTGCCCTGCAGCGCCAAACTGTGAGTAAGAGTTTGATTATATGTTGATGTATCGTCTAGCAGTAGCCAGTGAAGGTTCTTCATGCAACTGATCGACACTTTTCAACTATGTTTTGCTTAGTCTCTTGAACAACAAGCCGACATATGGATGCCTTTGCCCAACCAGCAATGGAAACATTCAGTCAAGTCCGAAAGTACCCGTAAGTGACTTTGGTGATAGTTTGAACTCATTCATGTTAGAAAAACCAACACTTATTTATTTTTGTATGCAGCATTGCCTGAGAAATCTGAGGGATACATTCAGGTGTTCCTTGATGGGGGGCTAAATCAACAAAGGATGGGTGTAAGTACCTGTTGTTTCCGTTTATTAGGGAATGATAAGGGCATAAATTGGTGTCCACAATTGAACTATTTTAATATGTTACCTTGTGTCATTAACGATCCTGTTTTACTTTCCAGATTTGCGATGCAGTTGCCGTTGCTAAAATTTTGAATGCGACTCTCATCATTCCGCATCTTGAAGTGAATCCTGTTTGGCAAGATTCAAGGTCCTTTTTAGAGTTTAAAGTATAATTAGTTAATTTAAACATATATATATGGTCTGGTTTTGTTTTTGTAATTTACACAACTAACTGACAATCATTTTTGTTCTATAACAGCACTTTCATGGATATCTTTGATGTGGATCACTTCATTGATGTCTTAAAAGACGACATATCTATTGTTAGAGAGGTGCCTGATGAATATTTCTGGAGCACTCGAGAATACTACGCCACGGCCATTAGAGCTACCAGAGTAAAAACAGCACCTGTTCATGCTTCAGCAAATTGGTATCAAGAGAACGTTTTACCTATCGTGCAGAGGTTGGTGCATAAGGCTGTATTTTCAATTTAGCTTATATTTTGTCATACTTTACATGATTAAGCCATATGCTTTTCCAGTCCTCACATTTGTTCTGTTTGTGATTTTAATTCAATTGTGATTTTGATTCTATGTTCTTCAATGTTCCAGTTACGGGATTGCGGCAATTGCACCATTTTCTCACCGTCTTGCTTTTGATAATATGCCTGAGGAAATCCAGCGACTACGATGTAAAGTCAACTTCCAAGCTTTAACTTTTGTTCCTCACATCAGAGCTCTAGGTGATGCTCTTGTTACGCGTCTAAGATATCCTCATGCAACTGAGATGGATGGAGCTAACTACCTTAGAACAGTTACTGATTCAAAAGATACTCAAGGCGCTGGAAAGTTTGTTGTCCTCCATCTCCGTTTTGACAAGGTATGCTCTTATTTGCAAGTCAATTATCTGTATTTTAACTTCTCAACTTGCATGCAATGGATGGTGATTGTTAAGTGATATAATGTTTATTATCTCCGCTGAAAATTTGTGTTAGAGACGGCAATGCTTGAAACTAATGTGCCATCAGTTTCATAATGTCTTTCTTACTTTTTAAAATCTTTTTTGTTCAAGGATATGGCTGCCCATTCAGCCTGTGATTTTGGCGGAGGCAAGGCTGAAAATTTGGCTCTTGCCAAGTATCGACAAGTTATGTGGCAGGGAAGGGTATTAAATTCTCAATTCACCGACGAGGAGTTGAGGAGTCAGGGAAGGTGCCCATTGACTCCTGAAGAGATTGGATTGTTACTAGCAGCTTTGGGTTTTGACAACACTACTCGATTGTATCTTGCTTCTCACAAGGTTTGCATGAATACCAATTTCTTTAATCCACATCGACTGGCCTTTTCCATTTCTAATGAAGTGGAATTCTCGTTTAGGTATATGGTGGGGAAGCTAGGATCTCGACTTTAAGAAGCCTGTTCCCTCTTATGGAAGACAAAAAGAGCCTAGCCTCTTCAGAAGAAAGAGCTCAAATTAAAGGAAAGGCTTCCTTGTTAGCTGCTGTTGATTACTATGTTAGCATGCACAGTGATATCTTCATTTCTGCTTCACCCGGAAATATGCACAACGCTGTGGTAAGTAAACTATTCTTAATTGTGTCTTGGATCTGGATTTCTTGTAACATGTACGTACGTACACATCTGTATAGTGTTTTTTTTCTTCTATCGTACTTTACCAGGTAGTACCACATGGTGTTTGAATGTGTTGTACGGCGCACTGTATAATGTATATGGTACAACCATTGTCCAACACGTGAAGCATCACGTGGTACTACCATGTGCGGTAGCATAGACGAAACCATTATGTGGGGTATGCAAATCTATGTGCCTACTTGCATAATTTATAAAAGTGAGTTTTGAGTGAGTGAATCGGGTGGATGTTTGCAAGTGTTGTTTTGAAACAGTTTAAAGATAAGTTTCCAAGAATATGCAAGGTAGGCAAGTTGTCAGAATCGGTTGTATATTTCTGTATGCATGATTTTCAGTGACGTTTTAGAAAAGCGATAACCAATAGTATGCTTTGGCTATAAATGGAAATGATAGTGATCTAAAGTAGTGAAACATGGACATCTTTTTAGAATATATTGAAATACCTTTTGTTCCAAAATCCAAATGCCTGAGTGCAGATTAGTCCATGTTCAATTCACCTTCAGTTCAGTTCGGGTGCATTCAATTTAGGTTTGGCTAGTTGGAATTTATACTTCAAATTAGTTCAGTTCATAGATTTCCAGGCGAATTGAACAGAGCCTTAGTAGACTTGATGAAATCATGCATTGTTTCCCGCGGCTGGAATCCAGAATGTCGTTTAATTACTAAGTAGAAATTTTATGTTATATGGTACAGGTTGGCCATCGTACATATGAGAACAAGAAGACGATAAGGCCTAACATGGTTTTGTTAGGTCAGCTTTTCTTGAACAAGAGCCTTACGTGGCCCGAGTTCCAGGAGGCTGTTGTGGAAGGACACAAAGGCAGGCAAGGACAGGTCAGGCTACGCAAACCAGAACAGTCGATTTACACGTACCCCGTTCCAGATTGTATGTGCAATGCTTGATTCAATTTATAGCAGTGAGGTATGGATATGATGGTATAGATGATGTCCTTGTTGCTGCAACGCGACTACTACTACTACTACTACTACAACTACTACGAGTTGATTGTACTGTTTGCAAATAAAATGGCCCCGGGTAGCTTAGTGTAGAGCCACTCATGTTTGTACTACTACTACTACATATAGGAAATTCGTCCCAGGGTGTGGGGAGGTCACTGTAACATATGGGGTCAAAATGAGTGATCTTGGTTTGGAGATACTGATGATGGAGAATATATTTATACGATTGTTCATGTATTTAAATTGATCTCTTGTATTGTTCGCTATGGTTTTGGTTATATACGGCCTGTTGATTGCGCGAGTAGCGAGGAGATTATTAGAGTTCACGGCTTCTGATAAACAAGGATACAGATTTGCTCCTCTTTTACACTTGGACTTGATAAGTACTTGGAAAGCCACCAGCCCCTTGCCCATCAGACATTTTACAATTTCCAGTTGAGTAGACATCTTACCAATGTGCACTATGCCAGATCTACTCCATGGTGGGTTTGGTTAATGTTGGAGGTGTAGATCAACCATCTGCATATGAGACCAATGTGGCATGTGAGTATGTGACCCTCATAATAAATGGGACACCATCCACATGTGAGATGGTATAGCATTTGGCACACAACAGCCAGTCCGGTTCGTGCTTGGGACTAGGCAAGTCAAAATGCCTTCGATCCGACTTTGAAAAAGAGTTGGTCTTGGTGTAGAGACCACCCTAATTGAAAGACTACTTGTAGACCACTTTTAAATCATTACCCCATCCTAACTAAAACCTTACCCTTTATAAAACCTTAATGAATTCATACTAAAACCTTAACAATTAAATTACAAATTATTAACAACTTTGTTAAAAGTAATACAAATATTTCCTAATTAAAATGAAAAACAAATTTATTGACTGTAAAATTTTGGAGTTGACTCGTCGATGTCTTCGATTTTTGTCCTCTTTCATTTTTCTTTCTCAAAGTATCTTTTGGCCCTTGACTTCTAATCACATGGAAATATATAAAAAAACATAACCTTAAGCCATTTGTGCAAAATCCTCAACCATTATGCATATAAACATTAAGCAACCAAATATACACAAAAGCTTATACCACAAAACATAAAACTTAAGGGGAAATGGTGAACCCTAAAAATAAATCGTCAATCAGATAAAAACCACTTTTCGGATTCAACAAACTTAATTAGGGTTTAGGATTAAGCATGAGGACAAAAATAGAAGAGACCTAATTAAGCGGTTCTCATCAGTAACCTTTACCTTAACACATGAAAACCTTAGGGTCATAAAGAAGAAACCTTGGACAATTATTCTAAAACCTAAGGGGAAATGGTGAACCCTAAAAACAAATCGTCAATCAGATAAAAACCACACTTCGGATTCGACGGACTTAATTAGGGTTTAGGGTTAAGCATGGGGACAAGGGCCCTAATAAGCGGTTCTCATCAGTAAGACCGATACAAAACCTTTATCTTGATACATGAAAACCTTAGCCCACAATACACAAAACCTTAGTAGAACTGAAATAGAAAACTTAACCAACATATGAACAAAGCATCCTAAGTGTTCTATCACAAAACCTTACCCCATAAAAAAAGAATTTTACACCCCTAAAACACAAAACCTTACCCCATAAAAGAAAAACCTTACACCCCTAAAACACAAAACCTTAGCTCACAAAACACAAAACCTAAAACCTTAGACAACAAAACACAAAACCTAAGACCCTAAAACACAAATCATTACCACCACTAAAACATACCTTATCAAACGAAACACAAAACATTAGCAACAATACTCATAAAACCTTATTAATCAAAGTATAAAACCTTAACCCACCAAACACAAAACTTTTGCCATCAAACACTAAAAGAGAAAACTTAACTAGCGTATAAACTAAGAAACTTCAATGCTCCATCACAAAACCTTAACCACCAAAACATAAAACCTTATCCCAAAAAACACAAAACCTTATCCCAAAAAACACAAAACCTTAGCAACACTAAACTAAAAACTTAACAAAAACAAATTACCAAAATAATAAAAAAGAACCTAAATCACTCAAAACATGTTTGTTCAATAACATCAACTGTGCCAAGCATAAAACCTTATTCCAAATAAACCTTAAGAGACATATGAACAAATTAATCAACCTAAATTATTCCACCACAGAACCTTAGTCTACAAAACACAAAACCTTACCCCCCGAAACACAAAACCTTATCATTACTGAACACGAAGTAATAAACAACAACACCAAGACATATCAATTTTTGATGACCAAGGCACTTCACAATCTTTTAGTCAAACAACA
Organism: Plantago coronopus; assembly: GCA_036897195.1. NCBI lineage: Eukaryota > Viridiplantae > Streptophyta > Magnoliopsida > Lamiales > Plantaginaceae > Plantago > Plantago coronopus. Next base: position 4,514 of record JAYMSL010003488.1, on the reverse strand, counting down.
CCACCGCTAAACTGAAATAGAAAACTTAACTGTCATATGAACAAAGCATCATAAGTGTTCCACCACGAAACCTTACCTCACGAAAACAAAAAAAATCCTAATCTCACAAAACACAGAACCTAAGGCCCTGAAACACAAAACCTTACCAAACACTAAACTAAAAATCTTATCAAGCAAAACACAAAAACATAAGCAACAATAAACATAAGCAACAATAAACATAAACGTAACATAAACATTATTCTAAAGAAACCTTAAGTATCAGGCATAAAAATCTTAACCATAAGTAACCATTTTAAAGTGACATCAAATCAACTTTAGAAAAAAAAAAAAAGTGAAGAAACTATTATACATTAAACACAACTCCAAACCAATACTTTGAAGCAGTAGTCTCTTACTCTCTTGAATATCATAACCACTAGCTTCATCACATAACCCAAACACAATCCTACTCTGATCACATGAGTAAAACTGAAACTACCTAATGACTAATGAGTAACAATTTTCAGCCAATGTTTAACTAAAATTGAAGAATGCAGTTTAATGTTGAAAATTAGAGTAACAAAATCAGAGTCATGATTAACCTCACCGAGTCACTATCATGTCCACAAAACTTACAAAATAACTTTACCACACTAGCCACATCCCAAACAGTAAACATGTCGAACACCTCCACACAAACACATCTTCTATTTATCACTAATCACATTAAAATATTGAACAAATATCAACTCAATCGAGTTCAAACAACACTTTAATGAAAAGAAATTGAGAGATCTAGAGTTTTACCTTCAACTCGAGGTAGCCGGAGTATGGAGCGGTGACATTGGTGGCGATGCCTTCACAATCGCCGGAGTGGAGAAAGGTAGGCTCTACCTGAACCTTAGTCGTCCAGATCCGTTGTTGATTCTTCGCGAATCCATGGGGCCTCAATGAAAATCTGATGTAACGGCCTGATACGGTGGAGAGAGACAAAGGAAAGTTTTCTTCACGCCATTTCTCTCTCTCTCTAACATTTGAATTAAAAAAATGAAAATGGTAGGTGAATTCTGATTTTCTCTAATCCGAGATCGGAGAGGAAGCTGAATCTGGATGCTTGCTCCGCCATTAACGACATCAATTTTCAGTTTTCAGATCTGAAAATGAGAGAGACAGAGAAGAAGGAAGAGACATAGAAGAAGAGGTAACCGCCGCGGACGATCGCCTCCAGTAACCGCCCGTACGCGGACGATCGCCTCCAGGCCAGCGGCGGTGACCGCTAATCGGAGAAGAGGTGGAAGATGAATTGGTGATTGTCTCTGGTTAGAGAGCTGATATCGTGAAAAGAAATGAGAAATTGGGGAAAGAAACTGTGAAATGAGGTTTATATAGTAGATCCGTTATGATATAACCCGGATCCGAGAAAATATATGTGGCCCGACCCGGATCCGCGAATTTTTGAGTTTTAATGTGGTCTTTCAAGTGGTCTTTCAATTAACTAGGTCTAAACCAAGAATTTGTCTTCCGTTTATGTTTTAAATACGTCATTATACTCTGTTATTTTAATGCACTTACTTTTATTCAGGATTTAGAAATACAAATGAAATAATTAGGTTGTGAAATATTATGTGAAGAAAGTTGAAGGAGTAGTGGAAAAGTAAGAAGGGCAAGAGAAACAATAAAATAATTAGGTTATGAGTTAGTAAGTTTGTAATTTAATACCTACTAAAAAAGTAAGGTTATCAAGTTTTTTTTTTTTTTTGAACAGGCAAATCTATATTATCCTACTCTTACACTAACCTACATGAATCTACACTAATCCAAATCAAGTTTTTATTATAACGGAAGAAGTAATTATAATTTTATACTCACTGAATATAAAAGTTCTTTTGTGGGTTTAAGGTTTGAAGCTTTTAGTTCCATTAACATTAATTTGTTAGGTGGTTAAAGTCTAGATCACATAATTTTTCAATGAAGGACCTTGAATTGCGCTCCGAACGTGTCCTCTCGAATTGAGAGCTTGGAGCTCGCTCTAAGAAGATTTTAGAAAATCATAATTCACGACTTAAGAAATATTAGTTAAAATGAGTAATTCTTTAAAAGACTTAGATAAAAATGAGATCAGATAACATCCCAGAAATTCAAAATACATATGGTAGTAGGATTTAGAGGACCCTGATGATGGTGATAGTCTTATAACAACAATGTTTACTTACAACTTCGGATTGTCTATTGTCTATTGTTTAATCTTTAGACAGTTCATGTTAAAGTTTAATGCAAGTTACAACCTATGAACTAAAATAAAGTAAAATTAATAAATAGAACATTCAAATTTAACGCAATAACACGCGTAGAGTGTCGCATGATTTCTAATATATGTATATGTACCATTATATATTATTTTTTATTTACTTTTTATATACGTTTTAATGCGCTCTCGCTATCATTTATTTCTAAAATTATCGAATTGTCGCTTTCGTTCTCGCTCCTGCTACCGTTCTCGAATTATGTGATCTACTTCAAGCTCATAAACATACTTTAAGTTTTTTTAATAAAAGTCTTATGATAATATTTTTTAGACAGTATGATACTGATTGGTATGGAGTTAATTAAACCTTTCTTCTTTTTTTGTGTTAGTTAGTTAATGAATAATGACGGTAGAAAACGTCACTAACACTGCACATAGTCCTGCAAATTCTACCGAGAATGAAGATGCACAACAGTAAAGCCCCAAAAAGTTTGATTTCAAAAAGAAAAGAAAAGGTACGTATCATCGAGCCGCACGAGAGATCCTGTAAATAATGGTGACAGTACTGAAAAGCAAGACTACAGGAAGAAGTTGGAATGTAGCTACAAACATCTACCTTACAATATGAACCCATGCATTCTATACGTTGCGAAATTCCCGGAATATGCTGAAATTCCAAAAGAGTACTTAGCAAGTATGTGGATTGTAGAGGATAAGAAGAATGCTACCAATCTAATAAGGACGGTTTCATTTGTGTGCATTGAGAAAGAGAAGGAAGAGCAGATATTGAGGCATATACCGCATCTCCATAAACTCAAGTGTATTTGTGGGGGTGATGTAATACTTCCTGACATGAGTTTCCTCACGGAGGTTGAGTCACTGAAAATATGCTTAGAAATCATTATGATGCGAGACTTCAAATTCCCTAACAGAGTGAAGAAGCTATGTCTAAACGGGGCTTTGTTGGCTGAAGTTAGTATGAAAAAGATAGGGAGACTGCTGGAGCTTCAAGTTCTCAAATTTGAAAAGCATGCCACTGAATATGATCATTGGTCAGTATGGAGCGGTCATTTTAAAAAGCTAAAGTTCTTGAAGATCGAATCAAAAGATCTAAGGGAGTGGAGCAGTTACAGGTCTAACAGTTGTATTTTTGGTATGATGGAGTCGCTGGTGGTGACAGGTTGCAGCAAACTTGAAGAGATTCCACCTGCACTTCATAAGCACAAATGGCTAAAGAGGATTGAGGTGAGGGGATGTGGGCCAAGGGCCTATATTTCAGCCATTAGAATTTTAGAAGAGCAGCGTACTGCTGGGATTAAAGAGATCGAGATCAATCTTGTCACTGACAAGACACTGGGGGAAGTGTTATTGCTGCTGGACAATCAAGGTAAGTTCATGGCATTTAAACGTGTTAGGTGTCTGTTACTGTGTTACATTATATGTTGCATGTTGATTATTACATTGATAAACGTTATTTATTTTAATTCAATGATCAAGCAGCATTACCGGTTTCCCCTTCCGACTATCTGTTCCATTACTTGGAAGAACATGGCCCCAGGAATACGGAAACTTTAGCTTTTCTTGTGCAATATGTGATGCAGTCCAACTCAATTCAGGCCCATGATGTGGTTGCGGGTCTTGACCGCATTGCTCATTCATTCGCTGAAAGATTGATCCGCCTTAAATATCTTAGTTGTCACCAGTATGAAACAGAGAAAAAGCAGCGAGAGTTCTCGGAAATGTTTGCGAACTCTTTCATTCAGAAATTCTTTCTGGTCTCCGAGCTGCACCGATGGACTGACAAGGACAAACACCTTAACCTGAATGAGACTCTACTAACTTACCTCAATTTCCTTCTCCAGGTATTGTACCGTGAGGAAAAGTTTAGCTCTGGTGATCAGGAGCAGCTTTACGCTTTACTTCGGAGTCTTCTTTATTTTCTTCTCGCCAAACTTGGAGATGTACCATTTCAACCCACCCACCCCGGGTTTGAGGAACAAGTCAACAATCTACTGGAACAGTTTGAGATGCTTGCCAATGAAGCAGGCAGCTTCCTTCATTCTAGTGTCTTTCCCATTCCTACCGTTGATGCCGGCTGGTTTTATGCAGAAACAATTGATCTGCTTGTAAAGGCTGAGTTCTTAAATGCTGACATCAAACTTCACTGCAGTAAGTTCTCAGAGCTTCATGTTAATGCAGGATGTCTGGAGTGTTGGAGTTGCAGTTGGAGTTGTGGAAACTCTTATTACAACCTCCTAGCCGACATTCAGCATTACTTATGGAAAAT
>JAYMSL010003487.1:0-12385 GCA_036897195.1 Plantago coronopus | reverse complement strand
GTCGTCAAAGACGACAGCTGATTTTGGCGCCCATTGGGCGCCTCAATTGCTGTCGTCTTTGACGACAGCAAGCTTGCCAGCCCCCATTGGGGCTGGTCTAATGTACAATACTTTAATATATATGAAACATGATCAACACTAAATTCGTCGATTCAGCTGATTGATTTGGCTCACTGATTTAATGCAAACATGATTGACACCAAATTCTTATATATGAATGATCTTTAGATGAAAAATAAATGCACCTCAGTGTATATAACTAGCATTTTAGATTCTTTAAGCTCTACGTATACTGCCTATCTCCCAATCTAAAGTTAGTACTTTGTTTTCGATGACTGCTTTTCGATAACTAGTGAACTATTTCTCAAGCACACTGCTGAAAATTTTTTTAAAAAAATCAGGAAGTGTAGCTCAGACGAATGAAGCCATTAGACTTTGGAGTGTTCACTCTACCTTGTATGTGTGACGCCGGTGACATCACCATATGTAACAAATTGATCGATTAATTTGACCATATATGATGCATGTTTTGGCTTTGCTGTTTTGCCTCAGGATAAGCAGAACTATACTCGAAACGAATGTTAGGCTTAATTACCTATCATGACGACATAAACCGAACAAAAACAATTAATGCTATAACGTATAAACTCAAATGAGCTAACATTAATTAGATAGTACTTATAATTTTGTTACAGATGATCAATAACAACACACGGTTTACATGACTAAGCCATCTCTCAGGCTATAATTACAACACAATCAACTAGCACGAAACTTTTATATGCTTAATTATTGTCGACATTTAGAAGTGCCACAAACGAGCTAATTATAAAGACTCTGAGATAGCCTTGGGGCCAAAAGTACGTCAAGTGGTATAGCTTTACTATTTGTTATTCCTCCTGGAATTTCAGTCATGTCAACCACTTCTCCATTAGGGCTTGAGATCTCAAATGCATGCAACAAACTAGCCATCATTAAAAGCAACATCTGCATGCTTAGATGAATTCCAGGACACATCCTCCTACCGGTACCATAAGGGATCAGCTCGAAATCCTGACCTATGATTTCAACATCCTTGTGTGTTGTCAGAAATCTCTCCGGCCTAAACTCCAATGGGTCATCTGGCCAGATGCTTGGGTCACATTGCATCTTTCGCAAATTTGTCAGTAGCCATGTGCCCTTGGGGATATGGTAACCTCCCACAATACAATCCTGTGTGAATTCTCGGAAACCACCTAAGGTTCCCGCAGGGTATAATCTCAGTGTTTCTTTCACTACAGCACGTAGATAAACAAGATTGTTGATGTCAGATTCTTCTACTAGCCTATTTTTCCCGACTTGGGTGTCTAATTCTTCTTGAGCTTTTAGCAGGACACGTCGGTTGTTTAAGAGCAAACAAAGTGTCCAAACTAACATTACCGCATTTGTGTCAGTTGCACCTGCAATCAAAACCTGCTAAATGATGATGATACCTAGTGTTAGAGGACTAGCTAATACGATTCTTCAAAGTATATAAAAATTCGAAGAAAAAAGTATCAAAGAGTAGATCATACCGCACATGTTGACTTAATGATGGTGTCAACATCGTACTGATCTTTAAGAATTGGATCATCAGGTATAGTTGAAAGCATAACATCTATAAAGTCCTTTGGCTTGGAGTTGTCCGAAATTCGATTTTGCTTATGCTCATCCAACCATTTTCCAACCAATTCATCCATTTCCATTGCATTCTTCTTCATTTTCTTCTCGTATCCTCCTAAATCAAGCCACCCTATGAAAGGCAGACAATCACCGGGAACAATTTGGCCATTCAGATGGAAAAAATCACGCATTATTTGAAGGCAACGCTCTGTCTCATTCTCACTACAACAATCTCGGCCAAAAGAATATCTCTTTCCAGCAACCATTAAAAGGATCACATTCAAATTCAAGTCTCCAAACCACTTGGTCATTTCCACCGAAAGTCGACCGGTCTCATCAGTTTTCTCCTGCCAACAGAGCCTAATTAAGTTCCGTACATTTCAGAAATACTACGAAGAATAATTGTATTTCCTCTGAATTGTCATTTGTCGTAAACTTCTCATATGACAGTGATAGAATTTCATCTCATCTAAAAGCTCGAATAGAGATGTGGAATCCAGTCATTTATATTAATTCTCCAATAAAGTCGAAGAAAGGTTGATCAATTCTTTTGAATACAATATTAATTATCAGCGGTTCGAAACTAGATATATTATCAGTTGTTAGAGGGTTATTTTGAATTTATTGATTAGATGTTACATAACTGCAAAGAATTCCTTTTATATGCTACTTGGTACCAAACATCAATCTAAAACTCTAAAATAATTATTAAATGATAAGGGTTCGGCTCTATTTAATTCATCTCAAAATCTTCGAAATTTTTCTAACTGAACTAATTGAATGAACCTGACCTGAACTGAATTCAAATATGAATTTGTACTACGCACCCCTGAACTGAACTGACTAGATCTAAACTAAACTGAACTGAAATTAAAATAAACTGTCAAAGCGCTCGTAGCCGAGTGGTGGTTAGCTGAGACATCCCTGATTCAAGAGGTCATGGGTTCGATCCCTGCGAATGGGTGATTATTTCCTCTGTATTGATGCCTTGAGAGCATTGCGTTGATTATTAGTTAGAAATTTGTAAAACCATTGTAATTGTAATATTTAAAAAAAAAAAAAAAAACTGAACACGGCCTTAATCCTATATATATGTAATTTATCTTGCTAAGCTTACCTTTGCTCCTGTTTGCCATAGTCTATAAAGGTGGTTTATAGACTCTCTGGTTTCTGATACGCACAAGTGCTGTTGCATTTCAACCTTCCGACTTGACATGAGTTCAACATTTATCATCTTTCGCATCTGACGCCAGTATGGGCCGTACGGAGAGAATCCAAACATGGCTGACTTATACCCCAAGTGGATAGATGCCTTCAAACTTGGACGGGTTGACACAACCGTATCATGGGTAGTGAAGATCTCCTTTACCAATTCAGGTTTGTTTATTATAAGGGCTTTGCGTTTGCCAAATCGAACCGTAAATATAGGACCGTAGTTTTCAGCCATTCCGGCCAAGATGACGTGGGGTAGTTTGGTTGAGGAGCCACCACCCATGAGTTGTACATGTCCGATTATGGGCCATGCACCTCCGGCTTCCGGTGGTGGTGGTCTATGATTATTTGATTTCGGTTTGAAAAACAAGAAGTAGGAGGATGACAAGAGGAAACATATTATGGTGAGTATTGAAAATAACTCCATAATTTCACTAATGAGTGTTAGATGATTTTGTGTTCTACTGTAAAGACTAGCTATTATAGTCCTTTATTTGGAAAAATCAAGAAAACTTTGATTCTTTGCTAATGCAACCAAATGGAATGTCCAAAATGGAGGTAATTAATTAAACTATTAATGAGAGTTGAAGTTGAATATTAAGATTCACAATCATCGATATAAACGTCGGGCAATATCCCAAGTGGCGAGACTTAATTAGTTAATTAGCACGGATTGTCACAATTGTGTTGTCATATGTAGTGGATGAACTAAAGGTTAACGCCGTAGAATTCAAAAACAATTATTTGCTCAAATGGTTACACTACTAAAAAAACATCAAAATAAGTAAAAGACAATTGGTAACATCTTTAGTAGTTGTTACTTTTTAAAATATTAGACAGCTTTAGTACTAGTTGGCATCTACCTTGAGGACTCACCTTCCCAAATTCCTGTTGCAAAAGTTGGGCTTAATTTTGTTGGCCAACCCTAAAAAGGTAGAATCGGGATTGAATGGGGTTTTCTCGATTTATGCAAATGATCATTTACTCGAAACTATAGTGAAACTTGCATGAAATGAGATTGTCTGCAGAGTTAGACCCAATTCCAGAAATAGTGGTGGGCTGCAATTTTGACTGGAATGATAATCCAGTCCAGTCGGGCCAGTCCACTAACTCAGTCGCGGTCCATAAGTTGCAGGGTGGGTCTTCCGGGTCGGGTGGATCCAATTCAGGTCCTTTCCAGTTAATGTCTATCATCAACAATCAGGATAAGGATAAGAATTTATCCAGAGCTGAAAAGAAAAAAGCTAAGCGAGCTCAGAAGCAAATGGAGAAGGCGAAAGCAAACGAAAGTTGGTCTAACTTTGTGGCTGATCTGCGAGAGTATGACGCGGAGTCTCCTAATGTTGCTGCTGGTTGCGCGACGGGAATCTCGTGTGTTTCTCGGGCTGGAGAGGAGCTCGAGGAAGGGGAAATTCGTGTGGGTATTGAGGTTGAAGAAAGTCTCCAAGTGGGTGTTTGGTTGGGCTTTCTTGCAACGGCTGATATCTCTCAAAATAGGCAACTATTCACTGGATTTGAGGAGAGAAATGCGGCTGGGAACAAAGCCGAGGAAATGAGAAGATCTGAGGTTTCTATCGGTTCAGGCGGCAACCCGAAACGCAGATGAAGATTATCAGTTTCAACGTTAGGGGTTTGGGGAATAATCGGAAGGATATGGAGGTTCTAGAATTAGTTCGAAAGGAAAAGCCGAATTTCCTTTGTCTGCAGGAAACTAAGAAGTTAAGCTTTAATCGAAAGGCAGTAATGAGTTTGTGGGGCAATTCTGAGGTGGAATTGCGTATTCGGGTGCTGACGGTGCGTCTGGGGGCTTGTTGTGCATCTGGGACAGTAAGGTTTTTCAGAAACAGTGTATATGGGGTGAGAAAGGGTATCTGGAAATTTCAGGAATGTGGAACGGGTCCGTGGTCTATGTGATGAATGTGTACGGTCCCAAGTTGAGCGGTGAAAAGAAGGATCTGTGGTCGAAGATGAAAGAGAGAATTTCGGTGAGTCAGTCTAAGGTTTGGTGTATTTTGCGGGGATTTCAACGAAATCCGGCTTGAGTCTGAAAGAAAAGATTTGGGCAAAAGGGGTGTTAACAGTGATATGCGAGCTTTTGATCAGTTTATATAAGATATTGAATTTCTCGATCTTCCTCTCCACATACGTCGATTTACTTGGTATAGGGATAATAGTTCTTGTTGCAGCCGGTTGGATAGGTTCCTCATGTCGGATGAATGGGTGAATAAGTGGGCTAATCTTACTCAAACTGGCCTTAGGAGAAAATTTTCGGACCATGCTGCGATTGTACTTAGACAGGATCAGGCGGATTGGGGGCCTCGTCCCTTTAAGTACTTGAGCGGTTGGCATAAAGAGGCGGAGTTCATAAAGATGGTCAAGGAGTTTTGGCTTAACTCTAAGGTTGAAGGTTGGAGCAGTTTTCGGGTGAAGGTAAAATTTCAGAAACTTAAAGATATTATCAAAAATTGGCACAGAAGTTCGTTTGGGACAGTAGAGATGGAAGCAGAGAAGTGGAGTAATAAACTTTTTGAGGCGGATGAAAAGTTGCCTGATGCTTTGAATGTTGTTCGTAGGGGTGAGTTTCCTGAGTTTCTCCCGGAAATTAGTGGAGGCTCGAACGGAGTTTTGCAGGTTGTCCAAAAGGAGCAAGCGAGGGGCGATGGACAAACTAGGTAGAGCTTTTGACCTTAAACGGAATATCACTTTCCTCCAAGCTAGGGAAAAATGGGGTAAGGAGGGCGATGCTAATACACGGTATTTCCATGCGTGTGTTAAGAGTAAAAGGTGGCATAGTGAACTGAAAGGGATCATAATTGGAGGTCGCTGGGTGGAGGGAGTTAAAGAGGTTAAGGTAGGTGTCTACAGTTTCTTTGAAAACCAGTTTGGCCATGTGGGAAAATTTCGCAACTGTGCGCTTGGGATTGCGGGCGGCTGTCTGGGCAGTGCTGATAGGGCTCAGCTGGAAGCTAGTTCCGACATGGAAGAAGTGAGATCAAGAGTTTGGGTTTGTGGGGTGGATCGTAGTCCTGGGCCCGACGGTTTCTCTTCCCACTTCTACAGACAATTTTGGGATGTGATCGGGGTTGATATCTGGTTATTGCTTAAGGAATTTCACTGTAACGGGAAATTAGCTAAAGGTGTGAACTCTTCGTTTATTACGCTGATTCCTAAGATTCGTAACCCGGTTGCAATCGAAGAATTTCGCCCTATCTTTCTAATCGGCAGTCTATATATGATTATTCCGAAGGTTTTGGCGAAGAGGTTAGCTCCGAAGCTGGGCGAATTACTTTCAGTAAAACAATTTGCGTTCGTTGGCGTTAGAAATATTCTTGACGGGGTGGTGGTTGCCAACGAAATTATTGACGAGTTGAAGAAGAAAAAGAAGAGCTGCTTTATTTTCAAGATTGACTTTGCTAAATCCTACAACACAGTGTGCTGGGATTACCTCTTCGAAATGATGTATACATTGGGTTTTGGAAGTAAATGGATTGAATGGATAAAAATGTGTGTGTCGACTGCCACATCGTCGGTTTTAGTAAATGGATGTTCTACTGAGGAGTTTTGGCTGAAACGCGGGTTAAGGCTGGGAGATATGCTGTGTCCGTTTCCATTTCTGATTGTCGCAGAAGGATTGAGTCTAATGATGCATAAAGCCTGTGTATCTGGGTTATTTAAACCTGTGTCGGTTGGAAAGAATAATATCATGGTCTCGCATCTCCAATTTGCAGACGACACAGTTTCTTTGGTGAGGCCTCCGAGTGTAATATTGCGGTGCTGAGTTCTCAGGTGTTTTGAAGCCTCGTTTGGTCTGAAAATTAATTTTAAGAAAAGCAGCCTTGTGTGCGTAGGAGTGGACAGGGATGTGAGTACGGGCTGGGCAGACAAACTGAACTACGTTGAATGTCCGCTGCCATTTTCTTATTTGGGTCTACCTCTTGGGGCTAGCGAAAACAGGTTGGGGTGTTGGAGTAGTGTAATTGAAAAGATCACGAACCGTTTGAAGAAATAGGAGCACAATTTTTTATCCTTTGGTGGGAGGCTAACACTGTTGAAATCCGTTGTTAGCTCTTTACCACTATATTTTCTTTCTCATTTTATTGCCCCCAAAGGTGTGATCTGTAAATTTGTCGGCATTCAGTCTCATTTCCTTTGGGGTGGTCAGCCCGACGGGGCTCGAAAGATCCATTGAGTGGGGTGGAAGTCGGTTTGTATGAAGATGGATGAAGGAGGTCTCGGTGTTAGGGAATTAGGACCCTTTAATTGTGCGTTGGTTGGTAAATGGAGATGGGCTCTGCTCACAAAATATGATGGTCTGTAGAAAAATTTTAACTGTCTAAATATGGTGATATCCGATAATGTGCCGAGCAGTGGAAAAGAAATGGGAGAAAACATGCTTCTTGGTCCTCTTGGTGGCATAATCTTATTTGGAAAGTTTTCTCTCTTCCGTGGTTTTTTGATAATCTGTCAATTAGTGTTGGATCGGGTGAATCGATGAAATTCTGGAAAGATCCTTGGTTGGAAAAAGGGTATGTTTTAAAGGAGCATTTCCCGCAAATGTACGACTTGGAGGTAGACAAGAGTTGCTCTGTTCAGCGGAGACTTAATCATTTTTCTTATGGGAATGGAAACGTTTTCTGCGCGAGGATGAATTAGTCGTTGTTGAAAACCTTGAGCTATTGCTCTATCTGTATCTCTCTAGGACGAAGGAAAATGATGAATGGTGTTGGAATAAAGGCTCGTACTAGCTCGATGAAAGATGATTATGATCAAATTCAGCTTGCTTTGGGCAATGTATTAGCGCCTATTGCGGCAATTGATGGCTTCAGGTGGAATAAATGTATATGGTTAAAAGAGGTACCCCTGAAAGTAAGCTGTTTTGCGTGGCAGTTGGTGCTGGACAGGTTTCCCTCTTGGTTTAATCTCCGCTCTCGATGCATCATCCATGAGGAAACTTCTATCTTTTGTAAAAGATGTGGCAGTGAGGAGGAAGACGGTTTGCATATCTTTATTGGTTGTGTGTTTGCGAGGTCAGTTTGGATTAAGATTGCTAACTGGTGTAATTTACATTGTTCTGATATCTCTTCGTGTCATCAGCTGCTCGTATCTGCCTCTTTGAATGATCGAAAGGTCAAGGCTATCTAAGCTAGAATCATATGTTTAGCAGCATTGTGAGAAATATGGCGTTCCAGAAATTCGTTCTTATTTGAAAACCTGTTGTGTAGTCCGTCATGTGGCGGATAAGATCATTAGAACGGTTTGGTGGTGGTTTAAGAATGCGGGCAGAATCAGAAACGACTACAGTCTCGATACTTGGTACCTTCATCCCATTGAATATTTATCATAGGTTTTGGCTTGGTGATTTGGTAGATGGAAGTTATCTTCCTGTGTTTCAGTTTTCGAGCTAGGTGTTGATGGTTGTTCATGCCTGTAACTTTCTTGTAAATTTTCCTCTTTCTCTCTCTCTCTCTCTCTCTCTCTCTCTCTCTCTCTCTCTCTCTCTATATATATATATATATATATATATATATATATTTCTTTGGCCGTTGCAAAAAAAAAAAGTTAAAGCGTTTGTAGCCGAGTGGCAAGCTAAGACACCCCGGATCCAAGAGGTCACGGGTTCGATCCCCACCATGGGTGATTATATCCCCGCAATAGGTGATTATGTTCTCTGTATTGAGGCGTGTAAAATATTTGATTATTCATTGATTATAAATTTGTCGAACGATTGTAATTGTAATAGTATATCTTTATAAAAAAAGATGAAGAGGGAGGGAGGGAGTGTGACCTTAGCTTTCTAGCCTCTGACAGGCCAGGCCAGGCCACTACTGGAAGAAATCCACATTGGAAGAAATTCAATAGACTTTGTTAAAACTTTGGCATGAAATGCAGCTACTAGTAATCACCCAACTACCTTTTCAAACCCACTAATAATTAATATATCTATTTTTCACCTTCACTACCAATATTCTAATCAAAAGTATTCAATTCTTAATTTGTTGACTACAAGTCAAAGTGGGAAGTTTAATTTGGGACGGAGGAAGTAATATGTTATGAACCCTAGCCTCTGCGTATATGGATGTTATGATTGTTTAAGTTTATTGCATGCATTATCCATGTTTATTGTTCTTATTCTTATCACATGTCGTTGCATCATAGAAAATATTGAAAGATTCATGGTTGGGCATGTTGACTTGGTCACGGTTACGCTTCATAAAAAATATTCGAATGTGATTCCTGGTTTTCTCCTTGTATCTTAATATTCAATATGCATAAGCATGATAATGGTGTATTCATGGTAGAATTGACACCCCTATTATGCATGCTACTGTTGTGTATGTTTACACCGAACACATAGACTAGTTATTCATCTTAGGGCATGCTAGGGCTAGTAACATTGATTTGCTATCACGCCACCTTCTTCCTCTTGAATACAGTCCGTCTTCTTAATTGTTAGTTATTAGTTGCATGTTCTTAGCTTTCTTAGTTGTTACTTGTTAGTTCGTCAAACTGCTTGCGTTCTTAAAAAACAAACAATCTTCACTCGCTTTCTAATTAGATAACTGTCAATTAGCTTGAGTAGATACAACTTCAGCTTAATTAATTTCTTGAGAGATCGACACTCGGTATTAACTTGCTCTACGCTATTCATAGTGTTTTAGTTTGTTAGTCATGGCTAGATACAAATTTATTTGACGGACAAAATGAACAACATCTGAATCCGAATTGATCTCATCCGAAATGACTTAATCAGAATAATATCCTATCCGAAATCAACCGAACTAAACACGAATCTGAAATTACCCGATCCGAATAATATCTGAATCCGTATTAACCCGAAGTATTTTTATCCAATCCGAATCCAAATTCATATTAGACGAATCCGGACAATATCAGATCCGATCCGATCCGAATACAAAACCGAACTAAAAAGGATCCAAACAAAACCGATTTGAAATGACCCGATCTTGCGAGGTATACTCACAAGGTCGTAGAGTCTAGTGCGGCATTGTAGATGGCTTGGAATGCATTTTCAATACAAGACCTGAACTTCTTTGGATCAATGAACTCTTTCTCCACTGTCATGGCAAGTCTCAGTTCGCCAACATAGCTCACCATTGTCACTGATAAGCTCTGCAGATATATATGTTTACAAAATGTAGTTCATTAAAATGGCCATCTGCTTAAATTTATGGTAATTTCAGAATATCTGTATACCTGAGGTGATCCTGCGACAGCAAAGTATAACCCCTTGACTGGCTGATTATCAAGGGACATTTTCTCCAGTGGTCCTATCATATTCGAAATTGCGAGGCTTGTGTTCTTCAATGTCCCATGGATGCAACGCGCAGTTGCCTGTTCGGTAAATATTTCATGTGTAAACAGTTTAACTACTTAGGTCACATTAGCCAAAAGTAAAGCAAGTAAGTTCGGAAACTAATCTACGTGTATGATGATAGAATCGTATATACCTCAGGCCCTCTTGTTCTCCTGGTGAGATCGAGAAATTGACCATTGAGGTAAATAGCTGCAGAGTTCCTCTGCCTTTTGATTTGTTTGTGTGCATTTTTGACAAAATCCAGCGGATTCTGGAGCTCAGAATCTATCAAATTTGGCAACGGCACTGGCAAGAAGGCAAAACGATTACCCCATGGCATTTCAGCGTTGGGTTTGACCATTTCGCTCACAGACTTGTATCCTCCTAAGGCTCTAGTATTTAGCAGCACCAATGCTGTGGAGTTGGCCTTCCCTGCTGATGATTCTTGGCTTACTGTTCGCATGTATAGACGCGTCCCATAAAAGATAATTCCAGTTAACACATCATTTATCGTCTGCAATTGATTACAATATATAGCTTTAGATGCCTGCATATATAGCACATTGTTCATGATACGAGAAATGGTGTGCAACAGAGAAGAACAATAGATTTTACCACATTAAGTATACTCTTGATTTGCTTGATTTGATCAATTGAAAATGAGGTAGTCAAGGTGACAATAGGCCGGAATTCAACTCCATCTACACCAGATCTAATCGAAGATTTATTATCTGGAATCAAACTGCTTTTCAAAAGACTCCACCCGAACTCGTATGCAGTATGGAACACCCCTCTAAACAATCTTGGAATATTCATGAAAAGTCCACGACTTTTAGGCTCAGAATCAGACTGTCGTGATGGAAATGTTAATGGCTTGTGAGGGTCATCTATTCGTTGCAGACAAGATAAAAGAGCACCCATCAAAGAGTAGCCATCCCCTAAAGAATGATGAATCTTGAAAATGATATTGCTAGCTGCATTTTTAGTAGGGTACTTGATTATGTGAATTTCCCATAAAGGTTTGTTTGGTGGAAAATGTTCCATTGCAACCTTTGACAGGTAATCTGTGAAACATTGATCATAATAGGCTACAGACATGTCATTAGGAAATATTGGAACATTTACATGCTCCTTTAAGTTCACCTCCACTCTTTTCCACTTCTTCACACCTTTCTTCCCTGTGACCTATTCCACAAGTAAAAGTTCGGTATAGTGCATAAAATTAAAGTTAGTAACATATCCTCTCACATAGCTAGGTAGAAAAATACTAACCACAATGGACGAAAATCGAGGATTTATAGGCAAGAACGTGTCGTGAATCAATTGCATGCTGTTGGAATCATCGAAGGCAACTTCACATTCCAACACTGCTAGAATTGTGAGCGATAATGCACGACTCTTCAAGTACTGAGCACTCGGGCTCACTGGCTCCAAATATTGGTCATCCTCTTCGAACTCCATGGTAAAAATGTTTAGTAATGCAGAGTTGTTGGGTATGTTGCCCATCACCCCTACTGAATGGTATATAAATAGTGAGTGATCGAGCATGGAAAGAGTCAAAATGCGGTGGTTTAATGGGTCACAGAGTGACATGATTTTGTGATGCAAAGAAGAAAAATGATTATAATTAGGTTGAAGTTCATGTGGAGTGTGTGAAACAAATTCATAATTATGGCCTAGTTAGGTCTTATGACATGTATAACATGAAAAAGATATACTCGAAATTGTCCATGAATGATTGATGGGAAAACCAGCTTCTATTGCACAACTGTCCACCTAATCAATTAGCTTTTCTTTCCCAACTGACATTAGAAATTTTTGAGAAAATTCATTAAATTAAAAGTGGACTTTAATTTCTATACATTCACTTAAAAACATTATTTATTTATCATAAAATATTAACCGTTTTAATATAAACATTAATTATTCACAACAAATATAACTATTTATAAAAAATATTAACTATTTTTCAATAAACAACTATTTGCACATACATCAACGGTTTACTATAAAATATCGATTATTTACAATATATATCAACTATTTTACCATAAAATATATCGATTTTTTTATATTAAATATCAACTATTTTACCATTAACATCAATAATTTATAAGTGGATTATTACATATACCACCCCCACTGGATCACACCTACTCATCGGGATCCCATTAGATGTAACAATTACATCTAAGTCCTGAATCTAAATTTTAAAAA
>JAYMSL010003486.1:0-12385 GCA_036897195.1 Plantago coronopus | reverse complement strand
TCCACAAGCAAGCCGAAAGAGCTACATGGGAATACAAGTACACTGCAGAGAGTATTTCACCATTCTATTGGCTACAATTCAAGTAAGCCAAAACCCTAAATCTATATCAAAGTACAATTTTTTGAGTAAATGAACTGCAGGTGAAGAAGAAACAGCAAAACTTGCTGTGAATCACATGCACATTCAGCATTCCTGATTAACAACTAATTGCTACACTGCCTAATGGAGCAAACCAGTGTGTGGAAAGTACCTCGGTGTTGACATTCTTGATGTACAATGCGAGGAATGCAACAACGACCCAGAGTGACACTACTGTTAGGTTGCTATAAGTCGAGAAGTTGGAGATCTGAAGTAGTAACAGAAACAAGAAGAACACATAAGTATTATCAATTATAAAATTCAAAAATCACACTGAACCATCCATGAAACTGAAGAATAATCAAGAGAACATACACGTCTAAAAATAGATTTCCGGTACTTCCCAGAACGAAAGCAAACCGAACACCTGCAATTTCCAACATTTGTAGTCTTCTTTGAAAACGTAAGGTACAGATTGATGAACGTGTAGGGTACTAGAGGTAAGGAGATCATCGTCAGTACGAAAATCGGAAATAGAGCATTGTTCTCTTCCGGTGCAGCCATGATGAGTAAACTCAAACTTTGCTATTCCTGCAACATAGTTTCAATTCCTAATTCAGAGTCCAAATTACAATTTACAAACACTTGTTCCTCCTGATTTTTACCCAAACAGAGTAAGACAAAACGTCAAACAGCAAAACAGGAGCACGATTTCGATTTCACATACGATATACAACAATTGCTATAACCAATTGTTTGAATTCAACATAACAAGAGGATTAAACAGGATAAGCATCCTTTCGAACAAATTACGGATCGAAAAACGAAGCAGGATTTGATTAACAGATCACAGGCAGGAAACGAAGACTGGAGATATCAATTGAGATGATACCTGGAGAGTGTCCGGAGAGAATGACAAGATGTAGACGGAGAAATTGGTTTCTCGGTAATCTCTATCTGCTGTGAATTAGTTTCTCGTAGGAATCAAACAGATTGAGAATTGTGAATCGGCTTTCGTGCTTCTCCGATCGAGTTTGATTTTTCAGCTGAATTGGACTGGAAGCAAGCACGTGGTCGTCAAGCTCTCGGACGAATTGCCTCCTGGTGTGGGCTTCATTAGCTTCGAACCGATTTGGGCTTGCTGTCGAGCCTTTTTGGGAAATAGCCCGATCCATTGTAGATCCAATTTGGATTTGATTGGGTTCTAATTTCTAAGGACAGTAGTAGTGTACGCGTCGCAAAATTGGTCAAATCTATGTACATCGATTAATTTGGTCCTGGTCGATCTGAATCAAGACCAATTTAAAATATGTTGGGTCCAAGTAAGATTGATCGGTCGAGCCTGGATCAGATCAGATTGGATTCTATTCTGGATTCATCGAAATTTTTGAAAGTACGGTGGTAGTGTTGGAGACGAATCTGGACCTTGTAGTGACCATGCGCATCCATTCCATACCAGTTTGAACTGTGACTGATCTGTTTAGATCGGATCGAACAGTACTGACAAAAGCCTAATTAGAGGTCTCTAAGTTATAGTGATGATCACACCTTTTTGTTGTGATATTATATTCAATTTGGATAACAACTTTGACAAATTTGCTTTTGGAGTTATCCAAATATTCATACCATGTGGGTATAGCGTTTTTGTGCCATTCTCCCCTTACAAAGGGTTCGATTTGGTAAGGCTCGAATTCGGGTTACTCTTTAAGGAGTTTGAACTGAGCTCGTGACTCTTTTTCAATATCATTTTATTGACGAGCCAGCTTATTAATACTCGGTAAGTCTTGTGATACATGAAGCATGCAATTTTTCATGCTCGATGAGGCTCGTGATATATAATAGAACTTTTTCTTATGTCATTTTTTATCACAAGTTTGACTCGAGCTCTAACTCGTTCAAGTATACAAAAATGTCGGCCCGAGCTCAAGTCTTAGATTTTGCCTATTTCCTAAACGAGTCGAACTAGGCTCGGCTCAAATATTATTTAAGTTTAACTATACTCTGTTACATATACTCACTCGCGTCCAAATTCTTCGGATGTATTTCATCCGTCCCCTAATTAAACTTCCGATGTTTTTCGTTTTATATGCAATATAAATATTTTTGAAAATATACATTAATTGTACTCTATTTACCTCTCTCCAAATATTTTTGGATTTTGATGAATTTTGCTTATGCTCATAATCCCGTTATCACTCCATGCGACTTATTCAAAGTTTCAAACTATCATAATTCAAGTATTAAACCTTATGTGGAAACCTTTACCCCAAGTGCTAGAAGTCTTCATTATAGCTGGCTGCTCTTAGCCATACCAGAGGAAAATTAAATGAAACGGATCTTTTATTCAACTTCTTTAGGTAGAGGGTTTAAATGTTCAAGCAATAATGATAGACAATTGGTGAGTATGTCCTTTTTCTTCCCAATATTTATCACATGTCATGATATCAAAATCTCTAGTCGTTGAAGTCCTTGACTTTAGCACAACTTCTAGAAACTTCTGTTATGTTGGAAACTCCATCTCTCAGTCTTATGGTGGGCGGGAGTTTTGAGAATCACCCTGCTTTTTGCTCCTCTTATGTTGCGATTGATCACTCCACAATAGCGTGTCGGCGAGGTAAACGACAGAAGGTTCAGGAGAGAATCTCATCCGATGCGCTACAGCAGTCTGAGGTGCCCAAGACCTCTTCTCCAGACACGTCGGTTCCAGCCAAAGAAAGTACTCCTGTCGAGCAACCTTTTCAGCAGATGCATCTCGTAGTAGCCGGAATAAAGTTCCCTTTGTCCCAAAACGGGAATCCCAATGTAACTGCTACCACAAGCAATAGTTTCTGCTTTAGACAGTTCAGCTCAGTTGGAAGACACGGCAACAACCCCTGGTGGTCTCGATGCCGCTACAATAGTACTGCTGCCTGCAACTACCCGCCTCGTCCGGTGGTTACCAACACGCAGTCTTCGCCTTCGATGACTTCCCATGATTCACGCGTGCCCCTGGAATACTAGACTCCCTAGTTATTGCCCGTGCTCGTCATCAGCATACTCGTCCTCCAGATGTGGACCCTAGCACTAGCTCCCAGCCACAATCTAAGGCGTTGCAAGCTATGCGCATAGCATCAAACTGCAATTGGAATGAACTCTTTAATGATAATTGATGGACTCTAGTTTAGACTAGTGCTTCTTTATGTTTTGGTACTTTTTCCATTGCATGGGATTTCGCACGCCCGCATGTGGGTTTGTCGTTTTATATTTGTCATTTTTCTTGTAACTTTACTCTTTGCTCTTTTAATATATAGTTCGGTTTTATTTTTAAAAAAAGTCCTTTTTTTTTTTTGGTAATGAAAAGAAAAAAAAGGATTTGAAAAGTGTAGGAGTTAAACCCATTCATCTAGATTTGTCAAATTAGTGAGTCAACAACATTAACTTGACGGAGTTAACTGTGAGAGCTATAATAATGAGGCGATAATGGCCTACTCCATAATTAACTTGGACGAAGTACTTACAAGTCGATCAAAGGATAAAATCTCAAAAAATAAAAATATGAATGGATAAACGTTTTGCGGGACACCGGCCCTAGTTAGAGGTGGTCCTCCGAAACTTTGATGCAAATGCACACCCGAGAAGAATGTCTTGAGATATTTTTACAGTTAATAACTGTAATTAACCGAGAAATCGAGAATCTAAAATATCCCCTGCAATACTGTAACTAACAAACCAACTATGCAAGAGTTTACAACGTTTAAATTACCCAGGAAATATCTTCAAGAGAGCAGAGCCAAAAAAGAAACGTGAGTTGGAAAGGTCCAAGTACCTTTCCCTGACGGAACACCAATCCTTCCATGATCCATCCACTGATCTAGGACACAAAAGAGCTCAATTCTGCCACGTCAATCCCCAAGCGTAGAGATGAGGTTTTCCTCTAACGTGTGGTTATCACACTCTGTTTTCTTCTTCTTATTCTACCTCCATTTACCACTCTCTAGTACCTTCCATCTGAATCCCCCTCTTTCCCATTTCATCTGATAGTTATTTTCCCTCATACCCTACACAAAAGCCTCAATTACAGAGCTTTACTCTCTCCTGATTGGCTCTGTTATTCATAATGACTTCTGTAGCAGCTAAATTACATCTTTCGCCACTCGATTGCCACCATCACTCCGGCCAGCCGCCGCCCAGGCAATTGCTCAGACCTCGTCTCTGCTGGGACCCCGTTCGTTTGAAGGGTCTGGATAGAATTCGGATTCGGCCATGCCGGGCTTTTAAGGAGGAAAGAAAAGGGGAGAATTATTCAGTAGAGAGGAAAAATAGTGTGTTTGGTTCAAGGAGAAGTGTTAATAGATTAGTGGGGGCGGTTAGGAATGCGGTTTGGAGAATGTCGAAGCCTAGTTTGCGATCGGAGAACAGGTTCAGTGAAGCGATTGAGAAGTTGGAGGAGACTTTGTTTTCGGTATATTTCGCCTCTTAACTATTTTGAATTGGATAAGTATGAAAGAAAAGATTTTGATATGTAAGAAAGATTAGATTTTGTACTCGGCATGCTTATGTATTTGAGTTGTTGTTTGAAGTTCATGCCTGATTCCCATGCTGATTGATCATGTTAAGATTTTAGTGGTTTGGTTGCAATAGAAATGAGGTGTATAGAAAATCAACTTAAAGTGATTTATTGGAGAATTTGCTGCGTAAGTAGAGAAAGGCTAAAGTATCGGTGGCAGCTTATTTTTGAGAGAAGATGAGCTGCAGGCTGTTTTTCAAGCACCAAAATTATTGCTTTTGGTACAAAATGATGCGGAACTCGTTTTGGATAAACTGCAACACTCTCAGTTCTCAAAAACCATGACTATGGGACTAATGTTCAAAGCATGCGAATGATGCGATCTGGTCAGTCAAGAATCCAAATTGTTACCTGCAGCTCGAGAAAATATAAATGGAAATGTGAGAAACTGAATAAGCGTTTGCAGATTTTTTTAGAACAATGGCTTGGTGCTCTCTTGCACCAATTGGATGCATGTAGTTTTTATATATAAGAGGTTAAGGTTGTAGCTTGAATAATTCCTTCGATGTTTCTCCAAATGTAAACCATTGTAGAGAGAATGCAATAATATTGTGCAAGATCTGAGGTGAAGTTGTTATCATGTGCTCATTTATTTATTACTGGACAGTTATCTATTCATGTTGGGAGATACATCGTGACAATGTTAAGCACAGGAGTCATTCTGCTGGTTGGCTTTCAGTTGTCAGGTTAGATCAACTGATTAAGTTGTGGTGTCTATTTGTCCCGTGACTTGATATAATGCTCAGTTATTGACTTTCAGTTTCGAATCTGTGAAACTTTTTATAGGTGGAGATGAACAAATGAATGCTTTGATATGGTATAGTTGGCTTGGAGGGATCATTATCGGAACTATGATTGGCTCCAACATGGTTTTAGATGAAGTCAGTCGATCTGGTCCACGCAATGTTGTTATAACTGGAAGGTAGTGCTAGCATTTTTTATTATTTACACCAGTACTAGTGAAGACTTATGTGTTATGTAATGACATTGTATTGCTCAATTAACTCAGAGAAAAATACCTCCCCCCTCTCCCCATACGCATTCTCCTTAATCTCCCTACTTTTGATACTGGAAGTTTCATTTGTAAACAACCTGACTACTGTAGAATTTGTGGTTACATGCATTAAGATTTACAGACTGCTAATTCTATGTATTATTCATAATTTTACCCTTAGATGTTGATTTCTCAGAGCTGATCTAAGTCTTATACTACATTTTATTCAACACCATTTCTTCTTGTTACAGTACACGAGGACTGGGAAAAGCTTTGGCACGTGAGTTCTTACTTTCTGGTGACAGGGTGGTTGTTACCTCACGCGGGTAATGAAAAGTCGATACTATCTATAATCTTTATCATGTGTTCTCCTGTCTCCGTCCTTTCTTACATTCTATACGTTTTGGTTCCTATTGACACAGTGCTGAATCCGTTGAGAAGACCATTGCTGAACTAACAGAGAGCTTGGAGGACATTAAAATTGCTGCAAGTGGCTCCAACAGGGAGAAGCATTTACGACATGCAAAAGTTGTTGGAATTCCCTGTGACGTCTCTAATCCTGAAGATGTTAAAAACTTGGCAATTTTTGCTGCTAAAGAACTTGGTTCTATT
Organism: Plantago coronopus; assembly: GCA_036897195.1. NCBI lineage: Eukaryota > Viridiplantae > Streptophyta > Magnoliopsida > Lamiales > Plantaginaceae > Plantago > Plantago coronopus. Next base: position 6,155 of record JAYMSL010003486.1, on the reverse strand, counting down.
GATATATGGGTAGGGAATGTGGCTTATTGTTGTACTTTGTAGCTTTCTAATTTATCTTTGGTTTCTTCGTGTTTTTTATTCTACTGTTAAAACTGGGCTCAGGCATGGCAATATCAGTAAAACTGGAATAGCTTAGTATATACTAATGTCTACCATGTCAAAATGTTCCTCTGATGAGACCAGTTGGTGAACTGGAAAGTCTAATTTCATTGAGAATATCTGCGAGCCATAATTCTTCAAGCAGTTTTCTGTAATAGTGCCATAGACTGACGTGTGGTCGACTTTTATCTACTCATGCTGTTCCTGCTAATTTTGTTTCAATTGTGTAACCTTTTTATATTCGTTTTTTATAGGTTAATAATGCCGGGACAAACAAGGGATTCAGGCCTTTGCTGCAGTTTAGTGATGAGGACATCCAGCAGGTTGGCTTGTGATTAAATGAGTATGCACTCAATGATCCTGATGTATTGGATAGCTTGGCATTCCTCTCCTTAACCTGAATAACTCTAATGTGAAAATTCATGACCCTTAGTTAATGTGAAAATCCATGACCCTTAGTTAGGCTGATTCGTATCTTATATCTTGTATCATAGGTATCTTGCGGCATGACGAATTGCTTCTAAACTTGATCAACTTGGGATAGTTATTCTGCCTTAAAATCTTCTTCTGCATACAAACTGGCCTAATAATCCATGTGTTATAAACAGATTGTATCTACGAATTTGGTTGGATCAATACTTTGCACTCGTGAAGCCATGCAACTGATGGGCGACCAGAGCAATGGTGGACATATCTTTAATATGGATGGTAACGGATCTGGAGGGTCTAGCACTCCACTGACAGCTGTGTAAGTTCATTAAGTCTATCTTAGTTCCGTTCTATTAAAAAACACTTGGATCCTGAGAGATTTGGTTGTGTACTCTGATTATGTATTAATCTTTATGATACTTGGAATACAGATATGGATCAACGAAATGTGGTCTAAGGCAGTTTCAGTCGTCTCTCCTGACAGAATCCAGAAAAACGAAAGTTGGAGTTCACACGGCCTCCCCAGGCATGGTGCTCACAGACTTGCTATTAAGGTACAATTAACATTTCATTTCTCTTCAAATGAAACGTAGCCCGAGATGGAAATATTGCGAATCACAATAAACGCATGGAAAGTTTACCCTGATTCATCCACCTTACTTCTATCAATAAACGCATGGAATCTTAAACTCATCATCATGTCTTACATCTAGTGATCCTCATGTCTGTATGAGAATGTTTGTGGATCAGCTTAATGGCCAAATATATAATTTATATAATGACAATTTATTGCAGTGGTTCAAGTGTGCAAAACAAACAAATGTTCAATATAATCTGTGAGCTTCCAGAGACAGTTGCCAGAACATTAGTTCCGCGAATGAGGGTTGTAAAGGGAAGTGGAAAGGCCATCAACTATCTCACTCCGCCAAGGATTTTACTTGCTCTCATCACCGCATGGCTCAGACGTGGTCGCTGGTTTGATGACCAGGTATTGCATTTGTTATTTTCTTAGAAAAAATCATTACTGTTAGTGGAAATATGCATTTTTCAATACATTTCATGTTTTAGGGTCGTGCATTGTATGCTGCCGAGGCAGATAGATTGCGCAACTGGGCTGAGAGTCGTACGCGTTTTTCTTTTACGGATGCCATGGAGATGTACACTGAGAACACTTGGGTATCTGTGTTTTCGCTCTCGGTGGTTTGTGCTTTCATCATCCTATCGAGTACTACAAGTAGCACATTTCCAGGGACCTAAAACTTCACCTTTATGTAAAAGGCCGAGTACATAACTGATTGAAAAGAAGAAATCTATACAAATGCAAAGCCAGAAATCATCTGTAAAATGTAGACTACTGTGACAGAACAGAAGAAGACCAGAATATAGGAATGCATATAATCTGCTTCAGCAATATGATTCGTTGCACAGTTCGTTTAAACGAAGACCAGCATACACAACGACTTTGTTGATAGTTACTGGCTGGTAAATGGTAAATGGTAAATTGGTAATGCAGTACATCATCTGTGCAGACAAGGTTGAAGATTACTCATCCTTTGCTGCCTGTAAAGGCTAAGATTCCATTGTTATCACATTCAACTGTAATGTGTAAATCAAGTTCTCATTTTGCTACATTTGCCACATAACTCACCAATCTATATGGCATATGGTATATTGAAATAGTACTTCATTTCCTAGAACGGTCTCAACATATTGCAGTCTCGTCATCTATATGGCAATGGTATATCGAAATAGTACTTCATTTCCCAGAACGGTCTCAACATATTGCATTCTCGTCTATCTTTGTTATCTATTAAAGAACGCTACTATAACATAGTTCTCTTAACTAAACCTATTATAAACCGAATCCAAAATTCCATGTCGGATCCGGGAATATGTCACATACATAATAGTTGGTGGACCAAATCACCAAACTTATCATCAATAAAGCATACAGTGGCCCGGTGCCGGCCGGCAAAAGAAGCCCCCAACAAATAGACAGAGAACTGGCTGAGTTTGCCGTTACCATCCGAATCATTGCCTGGTCTAGTAAGTCGCTATATTGTCTTGAAGATTGCCGTGTTGCTAACGGCAAAATCCTCCTGGATTGTTTAGTTTTGTATCTTCACTTCCCAAATCAAATATCATATCACATATATTTGGTCTTGTATTTTACTTTTAATCCAAATCTGCCATGCTCAGGTTTGAGATACACTAGTACCGTATGGTCACTTGAACCTTACTTGTAATACTCAAACTTTAAATGAGTTAAAAACGCTAATACCAACACTGTGCACATTTTTTCCGGAAACATCGTAAGAAATTCAAGGTTAGATGTGCTTAGCTTAGAGTAGTCTAGGGAGTGGTGACCCACTGATAAGTTCTCAGTGCGCGCACGTTTGAGACTAAGGAACGCGAATTAGAACATGTGTTGGTCTGTGGGGTCAGCATATCACCTGACGAGTTGCCCATAAGTAACCCCACTAACCCATTGGGCAGGGTCGCATTACACTACTGTTTCCACAATCTATTTCAATTTTCGTGTAAAAATCTAAATATTACATTCTACATGAAATCGGCGTATGCGTACTATTAAATAGAAGAAGTGTTCCAATTAAATGCTGCAATCAAGGAGGAATGTAAACAAAAGTCGTAAGACTTGCGTTTTTCTAATGGGGATTGCGTTTTCTTCACACGATGTTTGATTTTGTATTGGTTCTAGAGTGTAAACAAATGCGTCCTCGTACTTGCTTGTTGGTTGTCCATAAGAAAATGCTAGCTGTTTGATTATGAATTTATGATTAAGAACCGAACTTCCCATTCTTAATTGATGAAATCATTCTTACTACTAAGTTAATTAATTTTCTTAATACCGAACCCATGTGAGATCATAACATACGCCATTGGCACACTAATAATTATACCGCGTTCGAGTAAATATATTGCTCATATTATAGTTTTTTTTTTAGAAGTAACAACCATAACCAAACATAATCAATCATTAATAGCCTTGTTGGATGAGGTAGAAACTTATCATTGTCCAAAAAATCTAATCTGTTCAACTGCCATAGTTGACTAACACTTGACAGACAGTAGGTTTATGATCAACTATAAATTATAGTAGTACTAATTGCATGTAAAAATTATTACAACTTTTAAACAATGTCTATGTTCTGAATGATTGCAACAGCATTTGATCAATAGTTTATGCGTTCTTTAGTATTTAAGGGAGAAAAATAAATAGAATTATTAAAGAGATAAATCATCCAACTTTGTGGCATAAACATGATTTGGAGTTTGAACTTGATAGTTATCGGGTTTGTCTTCCCGGGTCTTCCTGCACTTAATAATTGCATGTTGTTACACGAACCAGATGTTTAGATTATATCTATAATTATGGGCGGATATTGTCATGGCGAAGGACTCAATTGTTTTTTAACATAATGATTACCTATATTTGCTACAAAATATTGATAGACTTGTAAATGTATACTATATACCTTGAATATGCTTAATTTACACCACTTATACTAGTCCGGCAAAAATGATCCGAATCCGAAATCCGAACTAAATTAAACCGATCCAAAACGGTTGAACACATGATCCGTCATTCGATCCGAATCCAAGCCGGGCCGAAGTATGTATAATCCGAAATCGACCCAAATCCGATCTATTCCGAACTAATACGATCTGAATTCAATCCGAAATATATTAGACCCGAAATAATCTGATTAGAAATAAACCCGACAAAATCGTGTTAGCTATCAGCTCATCAAACCATGAAACTCTTAAGTCAACACAATCCCTTAATAAATTACATCCAGATAAAAATGTTATGAAACGATTCTCGACAAAAAATAAATAGTCCAAAGACCATCTGATACCACATAGCATTGTAGTTGAGTTTTTGTTGAGAAATACATGCCTTAGAGATTATATTAGAAGCACAAACGTCATTGTATCGATTATCAAAATCTTTTCGTTGTAATCTGATTCTTTGTTCGCAACCATTGAACAAGCATACATTCTATGTTAGTACCTTATGGAGGAACTTGGAAGGTACTACTCCATATAAGTAATTATTTTCCTTCCATGTTGCTCTTATTAATTAGGAGTCATACTCATTATATTTGTGTCACACCTTATGTTTCGAAATTTACTTGCAAATTATGAACTTATTTCATTCTTTATGATAAATTGTGTAGCGACGGGTGTGATTAATGTTAATCTTTGATGATGATTGTAAAGTATGCTCCAATCTTCGTCATTAGTTCGACACCATGAAACAAATATCTTTCCATGTGAACATTAATTATAGAGTGTACACAAAGACTTGTGAGAGACGGTCTCTTTTTAACTTAAAATTAAACAGATTGATATTTTGTAAAAATTGCAATGTTTTTCATTATAACACTAATTCCTTACCTAAATGTTTCTTAGATATAAAATGACTATATTTTAAATTAGATTACCAAATTATTTCGACTTTCTCTAGGTAAATAAGTGTGTAAACATCCCAAAAAAGGAAAACAGTTGTGTGAAATAAAGTTAAAATCCATAAATATAATATATTTTAATAAAGAAAATGAAAATGGAAATTAGATGGGAGTAGCCGTAGGAAAGGAACAAGCGAACCGAACGTGAAAAGGCCGGCCACCAAACTAAACGGGCCGCAATTCCCGGGACGGACACACACAAACCCAACCCATCCGGGTTATTCCGTGGGGCACCCGTGTTGGACCCACCATAACTTTTTTAATTTCATATTATATCTTTTTCCATTTGGTTTGGGTCTTTGGGATAAGAATAACCTTTGTTGCCCAATTTCATCACCCTGAATGCCATCTGCTGCACGCGCTCATCCCCCTTTGTTGCCCCATTTCTTTCTATTATTTTCCAAAATCTGCATTACCTTTTATTACAAGAAATCTACTCCAATTACCTCTTATAATGACAATTTTCCCAACAACCTCTTAAATTTAAAATGTAAATATATGCAAATCTTACCCAAATAATTAGAACAATATGACATTTGATTTGTAACGACCATAACACTAATAATTTGATGGTAAGTATTGAACTTTGTCTTTTCCTAATACAGATTTAGTCCATGTCCTATCAAAGTTATATTATGGTGTTTGTTTCAAAGTCTAAATTGAATGTCTACTCGTGTGTTTTACACCCAGTTAGAAAAGTGAATTAATGACTTAAATTACATGTACGGTAATGTTGGTGTATGACTCTTAGTTGTCAATTTTTCTTTTTAATTAATTGACAGTTTTAATTTTATATCATTCTCATAAATTTCTATCACATCAAATAAACTTTAATGCCAATCAAACACGACTATACTAGTATACTTAAAATACTATATCAACAAACTAGCAAAGTAGACAACTTCAAAAAAAAGATTTTTTTTTCAAAAAGAAACGACACAAGGTGACTCGAACTCCGACCGATTAATTGATTATCAATTGTGTTCCAACTTACAAACATTAAAAAATTTCTTTAATATTCTAGATTTTTGTAGACAAAGTTGTTTGATGCTATAATAAATGAGAGTGTACATACTTCCCCAAAGTATAATTAAAGCTAGTGAGATCTCCATTGAACCTCAAATCACTCTATAC
>JAYMSL010003485.1:0-12386 GCA_036897195.1 Plantago coronopus | reverse complement strand
TCAGTTCCGGAAAGTTGTACGATCGTCATAGATTCGATTCTTGTATTAATGTCAGTTTGTACTGTTTCAGTGGCTGTATGAACTTCTTCAATTTTTACATATGTATAAACAAGAATTCACAATTTCAATGCGATGGTTAAATTTTACGTTCTTGACTTCGATCTTGTGATTCAATGATATTGATGTGTTCAATTTGCTGTTATGTAGCTAAGCTCTGTAAACAAGACTTCAGAATTTCAATGCGATGATTAAATTTTACGGTCTTGACTTCGATCTTGTGATTCAATGATTTTTCTGTGTTCAATTTGCTGTTATGTAGCTAAGCTCTGTAAACAAGAATGCAGAATTTCAATGTGATGATTAAATTTTACGTTCTTAACTTCGATCTTGTGAATCAATAATTTTTCTGTATTCAATTTACTGCTAAGTAGCTAAGCTCTGTAAATAAGACTTCAGAATTTCAATGCGATCTTGACTTCAATCTTGTGATTCGATGATTTTTCTGTGTTTAATTTACTGCTGTGTAGTTAAGCTATGTAAACAAGAATGCAGAATTTCTATGCTACTTTTATTGGAATGTTCTTTAGAATCAATAAAGTCTTGAATTATCTTGGATTTTCTGTCAGTCTAACAAGTCTTGGTGTTTAGGAAATTTGAGTACATGTAATGGATATAACATGGGACCTGCTAAGAAAGTGTTTGCCTGTAGCCTAATACATTATCTTCCTTCTATTTCCGAAACGGAGACTTCATTCATCGAGGGAAGGTCTCCCGTCGTCTTTCCTAGTTCTTCAACCACACTATTTCTTGTGATGAAGGATGGATTTTTGGGAAGCGGCAAAGTTGTCGTTTCATTCTTTAACATCAACATAACATCTTCTATGCTAGGCCGATCAATTGCACGATTCTCAACACAAAGAAGTGCGATGTTGATACATCTTTGCAGTTGGTCGATCTTGCACGAATTGCTTAATATTGGGTCCATGAGCTCTTCAGCAGAGCCCTTGCACCAAAGCTCCCAGGCCTGCAAATTCAGTATACAAATTAAGTATGTCTAAACTAGGACAAGACTGGTTCTCTGTAGTAGTGCAACACTAGCTAACAACTTACATATTCCACCAGGTTTAGTGGACCTTCAATGTGATGAAAACTACTGTTTTTCCGGCCACTCACGATTTCAAGCACCAGAACTCCGAAGCTGTATACGTCTGATTTGAACGAAAATATGCCTTGCATTGCATATTCAGGAGCCATGTAACCACTGAAACACAGTTTAATGCATTCTCAGAATACAAAACTTGAAAAGGACAAGTATCTCATGTGATTATATATTGGCTATTTGTTACTTCTATACTTACTATGTTCCAACGCGTCTGTTAGTGTTTGCCTCATCTGTATCCTGCTTGAAGATTCTTGCAAGACCGAAATCTGAAATCTTTGGATTCAAATTCTCATCGAGTAATATGTTGCTGCACTTCATATCCCTGTGAACTATGCTCAATCTAGAGTACTTGTGAAGGTAGAGTAGTCCTTGAGCAATTCCTTCGATAATGCTGAATCGCCTATCCCAATCTAGTTGCGCTCTCTTAGACTGATCTGTAGCAATTAAACTCCTATGTTAACATGGAATACATGATTTACCTTTATAAACATATCGATCAACTCCAGAAAATCGATCCCAAGTTTAATTATAGAGTCGCGGAAGTAAAATGATAAAGCAACTTACTGAAAAGAAAGAAATCAAGACTTTTATTTGGCATGTAGTCATAGACTATCATTTTATCCTCTCCATGTATGCAGAAACCCACGAGCTTGACAAGGTTCACATGCTGTAGTTTAGAAATCAGTATCAGCTCGGTCTTGAACTCGAGCAGCCCTTGTCCCGAACTTCGTGATAACAGCTTGACTGCTATTTCATGACCTTCAGGTAACTGACCCTGTAAAAGTGAACACATACATCTTGCCGAGGTAAAAATCAACTACCGGAGAAACAAACACCAAATTGATCATAGGACATTGCACAAATATGACTCCTATGCCTACATTGATCCTAAAAGTTCTCCTCTATGAACTTTTGATTGGTCCGTAGATACATGTAGACAATGTTGTTGAATAAGAAAACAAATTCTCACAACTTCAAATCTATCAAGAAATTTCTGTTACCTTATAAACAGGGCCAAAACCTCCCTCACCCAGTTTAGAACTTGAGGAAAAGTTGTGTGTGGCAGCAACAATTGTAGCATACGCAAACGGTCTAAGATCATGGTTATTGGGTCCTCCTTTTTCATGCTCGTACGTTTCTGTGTATCCTTCAAGTGTTAGCAGTTCATGCATTTCTTCTTCCTGTTTCCCTACAAGATCATTCAAGTCATTTATACATGAATGTCAATGATAACTGATAACAAATGCTGGAATCTAAAAGAAATTATGGAAGTCCTAGTATACTTCGCTTATATCTTCGGAGAAGGACCAGAGCTACAATGAGGATCAGCAGCAGTGTTCCAATCACTACAGGAATAACAATCAACAAAAGTCTCCTTGCTCCTGTCATTTAACATTTACAAATCTATCAAGTGAAAAGCTATAGAGCTAATGCACAAATATGTGTGTGGCAGACTGTTTAAAACGACCAGGCAGGAGTCGAAATTAGTTGCTAGATAAAAAGAAAATACATGAACTTACTGTTATTTGGAGATCCTCTTAGCAGAAGATATATCCTATTTCGATTAGTGCCATCAAGACTCTGCTCAAACCTCAAATCTCTGCCTCTATACCGAATGCATCCAGATTCTTGCTCTAGAAACCCCGCGCATTCACAGTCATTCCAGCACAATTCCCTGCAGTCACTCAAGCTGATGCTTGTGTTATTATCATAATCTGTTGGAGCACTCCTTCCATTAACTGGGCTAAAGACCCCAACTCTCAGGTCAAAACTCTGCCTGCGATCGTTACACGTGGGCTGTTCCCACATTTCACAGCCCTGCTGGGTGTTATAACCATAACAAGAGCTGACTTGTGCTAACATGAACCGGAGACCGTCAAGGCGATGGTCAACAATATCCCCCAGATATTCCAGCCTCCACCCTGATACAACGGTTCTGAAATCAGGTGTCATGTCTGGAACTATCAATAGTGAATACGTGAAGTATTCCTCGTCAGTGCCCGTGATGTTTGTGAAATTGTAGTTAATGTTAAACGGATCAGGCGGCTGCATATTCGCAAACTGCCGTACTCTCAGATTTCCCAGTTCCTCATTAAAATCACTCATTTCTCCGCTTGTCCAGTGCAACACATTCCGTTGCCTGACTAATAGTCTGTTCGTGTTGAAATCCCACTCGAGCGTATAAGGTCCAGATGCCGGATTGTTTTCTCCAAACCAAGAAGTGAGACTCCAATTCCTTCCAGTCCTGTGATTGATACCTAACCTCATCCCTGGAAGAAGGGTATCCGTCGGATAATCAAAACTCTGCCACAAGATGACTTCACTACCATCCGTCGCAGCCTGTCTCAGAACAAAATTCCCAGAATCCATCAAAGTGGCAGACACGTTCCGGGCTGACCCTACACTCCTGTACAGCTCAACAGGATTTTCTCCATTTCCATAGGTGATCAACAAGTTCCCATCGCTGCTTATCGTCATATTGGGAGTGGAATTGTTGGGAACAGGATTGTTCCTGTTGCCGATCCATACAGGAAAGGACGAAGAAGTTCTCGGGGGAAGAGCCGTGTACCATATTGCGAGATAACTGTCGTTGGTTCGATCAGGGGTGTAAAATCCCAAGGTGAAGTTTCTGTCAGCTGAAACAAGCTGAGAAGTGAGGTTTAGTATGTCCCCTTGGCTGAGTGTGTCAGGCCATGGATTCTGGGAGGAGGCAAAGCTAAATAATAGGCAGATGAACAAAACAAGTACTATGCTACAGTGATGAGATGATGATTGCATGATTGATGTATGAAAGAATGGAAAATTAGTTCAAGTGATTCATGTCAATATCCAATTTGTAGTAGAGAAATGCCAGAAATGAAGTTTGAAACTTCAAAACATTATCCTTTGTTTAGTTGGAAAAGGTCAAACATTAGACCATGATTAGTATTAATTAATACAATAGCCATTATCAACGACCTTCCCCACACGTTGTGACAACCAGTGAAAGACTAATTGCCTCACTGTCAGGCAGAATATACAATCACAATCTCAATTGCTTAGTTTGGAATTAGTTTTGGCAAGGCCAGAATTAGCATGATATGTTCAACTACGCATAGAACGTAATGAAAGCGTAAATAATGTTTGAAATTAAGCATATGCGATGTACGCGTGGTACAAAATAAACTTCAAAACACTCTCGAATTCACAGTAGCTTGCAAATTTGTATTACTACTAATTGATTAATTCCATTTTATGAATTTGATCGAAAAAGTCTTGAGGGTAATTAAAGCAAGAATAGTCAACTTGATGATCATATATATATTTATCCAAGAGTAGTCCAATAAAGCCGCTTTCCACATGCAGATTAATATGTCAAGGGAAAGAATACAAGACAGGTGCATAAAAATCAACCAAGCATATCCTACTATATCAGCTGGATTGAAGTATTGAACACTTCAGATTGTTTTTGTTGTGAATGGTCAAAATTCAAGTCACACTTGAGCTGCTATTTCCTAGATTTCAAAATAGGTGGGAACCATGGAGTACATGAAGTTAGAAGGTAAGAGTTCGATTCCCGTGGAGTACATGTTTACGAAATTTTAGATATTTAGTGTTAGGTTTATATATATTATTAGATAGCATTGTGATAATTCGCCTTTTTTTGTTTGAGTTAGGATCTTGCTAGTAGTTGCAACTTTTCAGTCATTAGGGAATAGGGAGCATTCCAGATTTGGTCACATGTATTGCGTAATTTGTACATGATGATTATATGTTGTAATTAATATGACAGGAATTTGCACTTTATGATAGCTATATATAAAGTAGACAAACATTGAAATGGGCCATAGTTAATTGGATCAGCGTGTTAATCATATCAAATCGAACTTTTGATCAATCAGCCCAACTAACGTAGGCGGCCCATAATATTGGGTTTAGGCTGATAAATGCAATATATAATAATATACAAATATTTAATAAAACCGACCTTAGCTCAGTTGGTAGAGCGGAGGACTGTAGTTGTGCTGTTATCCTTAGGTCGCTGGTTCGAATCCGGCAGGTCGGATTTTTTAAATTTTTTTGTTCTTTTTCCTAAACCCTTTAACTCCTTATTCAATTTAATCTCATAAATATTCCCCCCCCCCGGCCCCTGCCCAGTCACTTAGTCTATTTAATCATATACTAACATTCTTTTTATATTTAATCATACAACTTTTTCCTCTTAGTAGTCCATTAGTAGAGTATTTGCTATTTTAGAATTATAATTACCACAATTTTGACAGGCAATATGTTCCATAACTAGGGGAAAGCTCACTTCGTAATGGACAAAATAGCACCTTTATTCCTTTTCTCAGGAACACATAATTTTTTCAAGTACCACATATACTTCAAAGAATAGAGATCACAAAAAATCATAGATTCTAAAATGGTGAAGCCACATAATCCTCAATTCAAAGACTCCAGACATACTAATTTCACCCACAAAACTTTACCCACTTTCCACTTTCCATTTTCGAATGTTCTACAAAATTTTATCCATTACCAAATAAGTAAGTTATCCCACACATTAAAACATTATTTTAACATCAATACACTTATTTATCAACACACATTCTTAAAAAGTAACCTACCTCACTTACTTTTTTATTTTTACTCCATTAATTTAACTCATTTTCTTAAACTACGCGTTAACCCTAACGGGTAATGTTTTGTGGGACGGAGGGGAGGGAGTATCAGTTATTGTCGATGTCTCATGTCTGGAGATGTTAAACTTTTCCCACCTCAAACTTGACGAGTTTGTATTGTAATCAAGCATAACTCAGATTAACTAACCGAGCGAGCCAAACTCTAGTTTTAACGAGCCAACCGACTAAAGCACTACTTGCATAGATATATACGGACTGCTTCGACTCTGTCACGGTTGATCTTTCCCTTTCTAATCCTAGTCCGTTGATGTAGTTCTGTGCCTCTGTTTATATACATGTGACAACAGTTCTGTCATCAATGGTAACGCAGTACAAATTCATCAACCAGAACCAGCAATTGCACATGAGGAAGACGTACTGTACTCTGTACACTGTACTTGATAGGTTGGTACACAAATGAAGCACACATAATGCTTGCTGAAGTATAGATTTTAACAGATCTTTTCTACTATAAATCGAAAAAGATCGTTAATATAAACAAGAATGGAATAAATAATGAATGATGTAGTTTTCTTCTCCAAATTGAGGTTTCCTTTCTTTACACCAATCATACAAAGCGGATATGCTGCTTCTGAAGTAGCCTACAGCTTGGAAGTCAATAAGCCTTTTAGTTCTCTCCGAAGAATTTTTCCAGCTGGTGATCTTGGTATCGACTGCCTGAAGAATAGTTTCCTCACCTTCTTATACGGCGCAACCTGTAGTTTGGAAAACAGTGCAACGAGCAAGAAGTGTTGAGCACTTGAAATTATTAAAAGGGTGAGCCTCCTAAGCAAAGCTGACAACTAACCTGAGTAGCTACGTAGTCCATCAAAGCTGCTGCCGTGACAGACCTCCCCTCTTTTTGGGCTACAAATGCCACCGGGATCTCACCAGCTTCTTCATCCCTTTCTCTACTCAAGAGAAAGACACTGGTGTAAAATCTATGAAATAGTAATTGAAAAGCGACTAATATGAACTGCAAAACTTCACACGGATAAAAGTTGCAGTCTTGATAGGTTATCAAGTGATCAAGTCCTAGCCCACTGAGCAGACTATTTCGGAAGAAACACAACTGAGCAATTAATGACTCGCCGGAACATTTATAAGCTAGACAATCGATCTACCATGTTATATAATAGACGAAATTATCACAATGCAGGATCACACTAGTCTAGGTAAGTCATGAGGACTATTAATTATTTGTTCATGATCATAACATTTCAAATGAGAGGTTCTACTTTCTACTAGTACATTAGAACGAAACATAAAAATGACTTGATCATAAGCAATCAGAATCTGAGGTACTTTTAGTGTATATTGATAATGGCTTCTAGATACTTAACATCCCTAAAATCATACTGACCATACCATGCATATCACAATCATCACCTATACACAGGCAGTCACAAAATCACGAGAACTTTGTATCTTTAAACAGTTTACTTTTAATCTTCTTTCTTTCCCCTTGATTCCTAAAATGAGAAACATAATTACCTCGAACAAATCAGGACAGCATGTAATGAATATTACTGAAACAAATTCGAATTGAGAATGTAGCATAACTGCATAAGAACATCAGCCTAAGCAACTGGGATTAGAAAAACAGAATGCTGGGAACTGGGGAAGGCCACTCACCCAGTTACTGCTGCATCAAGTACATCCGGATGGGAAATCAACACTGCCTCCAGATCAGCAGGAGCAACCTGAACATGGCAGTTCAGTCATATAGGTAAAATTAACATCAACATTTCAAATTCATGAAAATAGTAAGCGAGCGACCATTTTCCACATTTAGCAACATCATATACATGTCCAGACTCCAGTGACTCCTTAAATCTTAGTTAGAACTATCAGTTTAGACAAGTCAAGTACCTGGTAGCCCTTGTACTTGATCACCTCTTTCAAGCGGTCAAGTACATATAAATATCCTTCTGGATCAAAATAAACTATGTCTCCAGTATGAAGCCAGCCATCTTTATCAATTGCAGCCATAGTTGCTTCATCATTGTTCAAGTATCCTGTAGTGACGATACTCGAGGTGCTTAGATGATGTTTGATAATTATTGACACAAATGGGAAAAGAAACATGAAGTTCAAACTGCAAATAAGGTAAATGAGTGATGAACAGTCAGAATGGAAATCAAGACACGAAATACGAAACTCAATATAGCACGTGAACGTTCGATTATTGCCAACTTTAACTCTTGACTAAACTAATTACCTCTCATAACACCAGGAGAGCGTAACCAAAGTTCACCAATGCTCCCTGGAGGTAAGCTGGTACCATTCACCCAATCTACAACTTTAGCTTGTGAATTTGGAGACAGAAGTCCTGCAGAAGCATGTTTATGAACCCCAGCAGAATTGTGTCCGCGAGTTGCTATCGCAGTCGATTCTGTCATGCCATAACCCTGACATTAATTTAGTCCTCTTAGTCCACACAAAACCAATCACCAACCAATAAATAATTAAAAAACAAATCAACTTAACTAACAAATCAAGCTTCATGTACATATACAAGTTTTAGCACCTGAATAAAATCAACACGGGGAAACGTCTCAACAAAGTCCTGGATCGTTTTTGCACTTAACGGAGCCGCCCCACACGACACCTGTTTCAAGCTCCTAAGCCTATGACAACCGGCCTTCCCCTTCCTTGTCAATGCCATAAGCAAAGGCGGAACAACGTGAAGGTGAGTAACCCCATACCTATCAATAGCTCCCACCATTTCCTCCGCCTCAAACCTCTTCATCACAACAACAACAGTACCAAGTGACAGCAACCCCATAACAAATAGAGACAACCCATAGACATGGAACATAGGCACAACAGCCAGATACACATTCTCAGTACTCGGATAATCATACAACGAAGCTTCAAACTTCACAAAAAGCTCAATCATGGCAATAAAATTCCCATGAGTCAGCATAACCCCCTTAGCCCTACCAGTAGTCCCGGAAGAGTACAAAATCGCAGCAGTATCCTGCTGTGCAATTTTAGGCCTTGGAGCCATATCAGGATCACTAGAAATAAGCTTATGGAAAACAGAACCATCAAGATTTGAAATTTCCGGGACACCAATGACTCTACAACAACCACCTAAACCACCAAGTTTGCCACCATCAGGAGCAAAAGCCAAACAGGCCTTACAATCCTGAACCTGTTTTTTAATCTCTAACATACTACTCAAAGGATTCATGGTCGTAACAATTGCACCAATGCTCAAAGCACCCAGGAAAATGACTGGAAAGTAAACAGAATTTGGGAGCAGAATCAGGATTACATCACCTTGCTTCACACCCAGCTGGTGCAGACCAGAAGCCATTGATTTCACCAATGTGGAGAGGTTTGAATATGATAAAGAGAACCCAGATGAGGAATCGACGAGAGCTCGAGTTCCATTGTGTTTGTGGGAGAAAATGAATGAAACGACGTCGAGGAAAGGCTGGGGAGGGAGGGAGATGGGAGGGTATTTGCTGTGGTATGTTCCTGTTTGAGCGGAATACAAAGTGGGATTGGAGAAGTGGGAAGTGGGTGGGATTGGAAGACGGGTAGTGGGCTCGTTCTGGGTGGCCGCCATTGATGAGGAGAAAGGCGGCAAATTGAGGAAGACGAATGAGATTAATTGAAACCAGTCATGTTGTTGTTGCAGAGATGGGGTGAATGAGTGAGTCTCATTTTTATAGGGGTCTGTTTCAGTTACAAACTTACAATATTGGACATGTCCAAAATATAAAATAGAATTTATGAAATCTTGCAGGTTACGAAAAAATAATGTTGTATGAATGAAGTGGAACTGGATTTGAATAATTCTATGTTATTTTCGACTTCAATTCAGCTTTATTTAGTTCAAATCAGTACAATTAGCTTAAGTTTTAGTTATTTCAAATTTATACTTCATATTTCAATTAACTTCATTTCAGATTATAAATTTTCTGTTGAAAAAAATTATAGCCAATAAGTGTAGTCTATTTTCATTATTCAACTGGAAATCTATCCAATGAACTCAAAAAATTGGCTACTAAAATGGAACTTAACTCATTTAAAGTATAAATTTCAACTAAAAAATCAGATTGAACTGATATAAACTAAAGTGAATTAAATAAACATGAATTTTAGTTGAAAAAAACATAGATTATACCGTAAACATTTTAACGCAACAACATTGGAAAGCTTAATTTTCAATTTTCTGATGCAATAACCAATATGGGTTATGAGGTATGAACAATTTAAAGACGGACGGATTTTAGTATTTCAGTTCACATTTAGACTAATCTGTTAGGGCGCATTACATTTACTATCCTTCTTCGTGGTTCTAATTACATTTTAAATCCTATTATACAAACAATTACATTTTGGTCCATAAATTCAATTTTTTTGAATTTTCGAACTTACAACTAAACAAGCATTAACTTATAACTTTGCATATTGGTAATTCAAATTCCAATAATTCAATTTAAAACCCCTCTACTTTAATATCCATAACTTTATTAATTCAATTTAACTTTTATTAATAATCATAATCTATACTATTAATTACAACCATTATATTTTAACATTAATCTCCATTTATAATAATTACATTTATATATTATATACAAAAATTTAAAATTATTATTAAAAAAAACCCTAAGTTCATTTTAATTAATGATTTTTTTTTTGCTTAAACTTCCAGCTTCCATGGCTTATTTACACATAGCTTCCATGACTGGGGGATTCTTATATATTAAGCAACTGAGTGTTTTTTTTTTACTAATGTCTTACTTTTTTAATAGTTGGTGTTTTCGGTGTCTAGACTTTTTATGTTTGGTGTTTTTAGTATATGGACTTTTTAATTATTGGTGTTTTTAGCTTATAGATTTCTTAATTCATATAAAGTGCATTTACATGAGATCAACTCTATGTGCTACGAGGTATAATACAATTCGAAAACGGACCACCAATTTAATAGTTTGGTCCACTTTTTGGCTACCGTTTATAGTCAAACACTTACTTATATATATTGTAAGACTTATTTAATTCACTTAAAAATCTCTAAACTGAATTTAACTTAATTTATTTCGCGTATAAATTTTAATAATTATTATTATAAAACAAGTGAATAAAGAAAAAGTGTAAGGTGATTTCACGCAGGTTGCAAGTGAACTACTGACATGGGTGAATTGAATAGACGCAAAGATGTCTTTATTCATCAAAATTCACTCTAGGCCGGCCGGCCAGCGTTTTTATCATTTGAATTATGTTTTTTCACTCAAGAGAACGTTTTTAACATTAGTGATGCCATGCATGCATGCATAGTTTGGTTTGTTTTTCATGTGGCACAAGAAGATGTATTAGGGTAATATATTAATATTTTGGTAGCATGCTGATGCACGGCAAATCGTGATTAACGAATTCTAAAGATAAGGTTTAGAGATTAATCAGTTCATTTTGTTACAAAAATGAATGATATTAACAAAGAGTAGAAGAACATAAACGGTCTGAGGAATCGAGGCCTATGCGCATACAGTTTCTTTAAAGCAAATTTTTACTCTCTCACTTAATCAGTTCATTTTTTTTCTGTGTGTTTGGCTGGTCTTCACCTGACACGTATTTATCACGGGCCAGCCGTTGCCGTTTGAGCTCAAACCACTTCACCTGATACGTATTTATCACGGGCCAGCCGTTGCCGTTTGAGCTCAAACCAGTCCGGCATTGTTCCACTAGTCCGTGTACAAATCTGGCCAGGATTTGCACCCCCCTGCACGCCCGCGTGGAGCGTACTCGAGACATCTAGCAATACAAGTTGTACACCAAGTGTGGTGTAGAAACTTATATACTAGTGGAACCTTATACTTGCAAATGTTGTGGGATGTTGTCTAATCCACAACTACTTGCAAGTCCATGGATCACATGAATCCAACACAAAGGGAGTTTATTAAAATGATTTCATAATTATTGGAGGATTGGAGTTAAATGATAAAGACTTGTGAAATCGACCAATTCTTCCCCGACGGTCTTTCAAGACTTTTACTTTAACGTGTAATTAGTGCTGTTAAACGAGCCGAGCCGAGCCGAGTATTTACTTGGCTCGAGCTCGAGCTCAACCGAGTCGAGCTCGAGCTCGGCTCGTTCACAAAAACGAGCTATAAACTGAGCTTGAGCTCGAGCTCGAGTATATTTTAACGAGCTCGAGCTCGAAATTTAATGAGCTTTAACGAGCTCTTTTCGAGCCTTAACGAGCTTTTTCCGAGCCTTAACGAGCTTTTTCAATATAATATGACTTACCGAGCTTTATCGAGCCGAGCCGAGCTCGGCTCGTTAAACTATCGAGCATAAAATAAGGCTCGAGCTCGGCTCGTTTACCTTATCGAACGAGCCGGGCTCGGGCCTTAACGAACCGACCCGAGCCAAGCCCTCCGTAAGGGTCCGCTCGCGGAACAGCTCTACTGATTATTTTCCTTTTCTGGTTATTTTGAACGTGTACACTTCCCCTACATGTGTGCACTTCCTCACTTTTATCATGACGGTTTTATCCGGGTTGGGCCCGTGCACTAGAGGGTGAGAATGAACTTATTGTT
>JAYMSL010003484.1:0-12386 GCA_036897195.1 Plantago coronopus | reverse complement strand
GTTCGGTCTATTTTTATTACATAAAATAAAACATTACGAAACACAAAATATTTGTGTGTTTGAACTTTGAAGAACTTTTGCTCCTAATATAGATGAATATTTTGGAGAATATATATGAATCTACTTTTAGTTTTTTACTACATAAACTGTTTAACACAAAACTTTATGTTTACGTATTTATTGCTAAATAATAAGTTTTAGTAAGAGTTGACAAAAAATTCTAACTTCGCCCTTTAATAAATGGCAACTAACTTAAGGTAATAATGCAATTGTAACACCAAAAAATTATTTCAATAATAAGGTTTAGTAAGAGTTGACAAAAAATTCTAACTTCGCCCTCTAATAAACGGCAACTAACTTAAGGTAATAATGCAATTGTAACACCAAAAAATTATTTCAATCAATTCGCCAATTATGATTTTGAAAAGAAACATAAGGTTTACTACATATGAAGTATGAAGAAAATTGGTGGTTAGTATAATTTACATAAAGAATGACTATAAAAACACTAAATAGAGAATGAAAAAACATGAAAATACTTTTTTTTTAAAACGAAACATGAAAATACTAAAATACATACCACATAAATATTTTTAAAAGAATCATGTATAATTCACCATTAAAACATAAAACAAGTCTAAACTTTGGTGGTTCACTATTAATCTGTATGACAACATATAAAGCTCATGCTTGATCCATGGTTAAATTACAGAGTTTGTTACGGAAGAAGACAACTTCCATTAAGAATTCTGGATCACTGTATCCTACAAGCAAAATAATAGTCAGATAAGCAACGACAAGAGTCACAAAACAGCTTATCATCCTTTGAAATCCCCAAAAAACAAAGAAAAAAGAACGGTCCAAAAAGAATTTTTCTATTGTTCCCTATAGCTCAAGGGGCAATTAAAACTGTAGTTCATAATTCAACCTTCTATATAACCAGACAACCAAAGGGCACAGAACCTGCAGTGACAAGTAAATAGACCCCCGAGCATCGCCTGATTGATCCAAACTGTCATATCGAGTTGCTAGCCGAGCATTCAACAACCCTGCATCTGTTATTCATCCCGAGTTTAATGAATAAACGCTTCATCTTAAATCAGAAACTAAGATTGACTATTTCCATTCTCGGCAATTGCCACACTTCCATCCATCCTCCGAAGGTGTATCTTCTTCAACCCAAGGCGAACAATGGTTGTGTATCCATACACCACATACTTTGCAGTAAAGATTTGGGAATGGATCCCCACGAGAACACATCTTACAAGTCACCAGTGGTGGCATATCCGCATCTACAGATAGGAAGGGTTCATCCTGAATGAACGACATATCCATTGACCCATTTTCCCAATTCTCTGCATCTCCTTGGATTTCATTTCCAGCCAGGCGACTACCATCATCAGATTCAAGTAACTCGTTGAATGAGAAATACGTCTGAGGTTCAAACTCCATATCATCATAACCGTAGTCCAACGTTATACCATCGTCAAAGTTCTCATTAGAGACGTCCCACTGGATTTGAGGGGATAATTGCTGATGCATGCCACTGTCATCTGGTTCTGAGGGATTGAGTGGTTCGGTCTTAGATGGATCAGTAGCTGTGTAATACTCTATATCATTTCCCGGCTTTTTATGTCTTCTAACAGGCAATTTTGAATTTGTTGCAGTAGGTTCAACCGGAGTAGATATTTGAACCTGAAACGGATCTGCTGGAAAGGTAGAATCACGACCATTTTGTCGCTTGTTTTGTCGTCTGACAGGGAGCTTCCGCGGCCCGGGTCCAAAAGCAGTAGAATTGCTGTATGCATAATCCACTTCAGAATTTCCCTCAGTGCACTGATCCAAGTCAGAAAGAGAAATAAGCGGATCATCTCCTGAGTATAGATTATAATCATTGTGCTGCTCAAAGATATCAGAATCCATCTTGATGTTCGAAGAACTCTTCTCCTCCGGTTTCTCCGGGCCATAAGGACATGTAGGTGATCTGATTCTGCGGCATTTGCAGCACTTGAAACCCGCCAAAAAAATAATCTCAGATTCATTCAAACCCAAGGCATCGCCATGATACCAGTCTGCAATGGAAAGAAAACAAACATGTCAATCACTCATGGATAAGTCTGCACGACGCCACCTTTATATATCTTTTATTTATCCAGAGGAACCACCAAGATATTCTAACAGTGCACCAAACCTCCCTCTTTCAAGTATTCGTGCAGACAAAATTGATAGTGGTTCCTTGTTTTAGCACAAAGGTATAAAAAAAAGGATGAACTTTGGTCTGAGAAAGTTAGCACACAGGTGATTTAGCTAACTTTGCAGAAAATGTTAGGGGTGGGGGGGAGGTATGCATAACGGAGGAGCAAAAACATCTTGAAATAAAGATTGATATAAAAGTGCAGCCTTACTTTCACATGTTTGGCAGAGTATGTATGTGAGATTAGCATTGTACGGCATATCACAAAGGCGGCAACTAGGTAGTTCAGTCAACTCCACATTTGGATTCCCTTTATGGAGAATGTTCTTCAGCCGGAAATCAATGCCTTCGTCTTCTGAATTTGGTTTCCTCCATTTTAAACCCCAACTCTTTATTTGACTTCTATTTTGACTTGCAGAAAGATTGGTCCCTTTCTTCCCAGAAGAATGTTCTCCAGCTTTGACCGATGATGATCCTTTGTGGCTAGGTAATTTTGCGGGTTTCTTAACTGCATTGGAGTTCGGAAGTTTTATCTTTAGGAGCAAAGGGCTTGTGGGGGATTCCTTCCTAATTTCAAGTTTTTTACGAATTCGAGTCTCCGAGCACTTTCTGCACATGGTCAAAATTTCAACTTCACAATTGGTCTGAACTGATATATTGGAGGCACAGTGACTATGGCAAAGACCTGAAAATAGACAAACTTGATTAGTTCACCATTATGATCCGAGAACCACTTTTGCTTTCCAAAAGTACACAAACATAATACCCCCATTGTCAGTAGAAATTTAGTGACATATGCCAACATTGTTATTTGATTAGCTTTAAAAAATCGGGGTCTGATGTAACCTCATTAATAATAAGCTTTCAGAAACAACACAAAAATGAAAAGTTGTTGCTTATTTTTTGAACAACAAAAATGTAAATGTTTATGGTAAGTGGCAGTTGCGTAAATACACTTTCAAATAGTAGAGAAAAACATGATTTTGAACAAGGAGGAATGAACACAGACAGTAACCTATTGCTCTACTATATGTACCACAGGTTTCAAGATTCAGTATACATGAATATATCAAGTACATATCATAACGGCAGGGTCAATGTCAACAGAACCTCAACTCAGATCCTAAATATAGTTACTTGCATGTTTATTAAGCTGCCTCCACCATTTGCAACCCTATTCTTTACCAATAATAAGTTTTTGGTATCATAGTATCATTCTATGCTAAAAATATGTACTGATTCTTGCCTTAATGCGTACTTGTAACCTGGAAAAAATTGTATATCAACTGCAATTTAGCCGCTCAATACAGGAAAATGTAGTATTTTATCTTTTCATTTTCATAAAAGTAAAATTTGCTACTACCTCCTTTTTTAATAAGTGAAGTTTAAGGTTTTGCACACATAATAAATATATGCAGAATGTAAAGTTTATTGAATGATACATGGGTGATTAAAATATATGTTGCACCTTGATTTTTGTGTTGAAATATTATATTACAAAAAAATCTAAAACTTCACTTATTTGTGAAAGATTCAAGAATGCTAAAACTTCACTCATTAAGAAGGTAGTAATGTAGTACGTTTTCAAATATGGCAATGGTGCAGTATCAGATATGGGGATACAAAAGCATAATAGTATCGGACCTCCTATGTGGTAAACCATAAAATAGAGTTTAAGAAAAGGGATACGCATATTGGTACAGGAATAAATAATTTGCATGTTCCAGGCATGGGTATGGTGATTTTATTGTGATTTGACAAACTTAGTTCCTAAAATTTGAAATAAAACTTAAAAGACCATAAATGAAAGAATTTTGCTCTTAAATACTTAAAGTGACTTCATGTGTATCTAAGGGGTGAGATTGCAATAAATAAATAGCTTGCATGAAGTGATTTAGTGTATTTAAAAGCAAAATTCTATCTTTAGAACCAAACGGAAATTCTTTCTTATATGGAAACTAGCTAACATAGAACCAAAATATAAGCAAATACAAATCCTTCCAATAACCTAACTCTAAAAGACAAACCATTCAATGCACAAGAACATAGAGCTATCGAAACTTCAAATCCATACTTTGAACTGCTCAGATATGGATAGAAGCAGAATATATCCAATTAGGCAGCAATTTCAATTGTTACGACCCAGTAAGACTGAGAATATGGGCCTCAAGTGAGAAATCAAAATAAAAGTCTAATGGAAAACAAACTATGGTGAAAAGTAACCTATCTTGGTACTCAGCAGAGGCTATTGATGACTTCACTCATATGGTTTAGACTTTCAACATAGTCACGTTACAAAAAAAACAAAAACAAAGAAGAAGAAGAAGAAGAAGAAGAAGAAGAAGATAGAGAAGCAAATTTCTAAAGATGGGGGGTTTGATAGTTTTGTACCTTGGCATGCATTACATTTGATTGCATCCCTGAACATCAAAGCATCCCAAATGTTAATGAAAGAAATTCAGAGAAGGCGACATAGAAAGACTAACAAACTGTATGAAGTGTAATACCTGTGCATGACATCCTGATGACATAAACAACAGCTAACCATGTTGTTGTGCTTCCTCAAGAGAAGCAACAACTTATTTTTGCAAGAAGCCTTACCCTGCCTCCTCTGTAGTTTAGATAAAACATTCAGGGGTTCTGTTATCTTTGCTTTTTGTTCATAAACTTTAATCAGATACAAAGGGATGCGTGTCTCAGAGAACCAGTATCTTTCCTTGCCATCATCCGAGTTAGTTTCTGTTTCTATTATATTTTTCGATACACGTAACGGCAGGTGTTTCTGGCTGCCGAATGCAACACAATATCTGATCTCGCGTTCACAGATTTTCTTATCACAAATGACAGCATTTCTAAAAACAGAAGATTCCGTGGCGGGCCCTTTTCCATCAGTAGGGGTCTGATCTGGGCGAACAAGATCACTCCATCTCAAATAGAAATCAAGATATCTTACCTGATGCAAATACCAATTAATTGATAAGACCAGTGTTGTATCATGAAATATTTATTTCGTGCCTGAAGCCAATACCAAAATATATACATCGGCACATACATATAAATACACATTAATAAATCAGTAAATCAGTATTAAACCTGAAGTCCAAGCTGTGATGTATTCCTACTCATTTCAACTGCTGACCGCCAGATAAGCTGCCGGCTAGTTTTGGGAATCTGCTGTCCTTCAACATACTGGGTACCAGGAAACTTTTTTGAACCACCTGCTATGCACGTATTGTCAGAAAAAAAAAACTTACATGTACATGTCATAAATTAAAAAGGACTGCTATGCACGTATTGTCAGAAAAAAAAACTTACATGTACATGTCATAAATTAAAAAGGACGCCACAACATTCATCAACTTTAGAATCACAATAAGCACTGATTTCGGAGAAAAATAAACGGCGACTTTCTTTTTATCCAATTACCTTGACGAGCTGCATTTCTTAGGACTGAACACGGAAGAGCCGCTCTGTGAAACATCAATTTTGACAGTGTACCTCCTCCCCACCAGGTGAAGTGAGGTGTCGTCGTATCTTCAGACTCATCACCTGTATTTTCAACTACAGCAGCACTTTTCCTGCCACGCCGTCCTGGCTTGCGCTTCTGAGCTGATGCAGCAGTATTTGATGTCTGAGAAGTGATGGCTTGAATTGAACCACCATCGAGAAGCTTCGGCCAATCTCCAGAGAGAGCAATAGGCCGTATATTCTCCTCGAGCTGTAATAGCAACATGTTAATTATATATGGTAGTATGATGCTTCAACGAGCAAAATACACAGAGAAACTATTATAATCAATTTATAGGGTAAGAGCGGTAAAGAAAAACAAATGCAGTCACGAATACTCCCTCCGTCCCGCGTTGAATGATACATTTGGATCTGAGCACAGTTTTTAAGAAACTGAATAGAGTATTGGGATAAATATAGATATTATATTGGTATAATGGTAAGTGGATGATAAAGTAAGAGAGAGTGTGAATAAAGTAGTGGAAAAGTAAGAAAGATAAATAATAAAGAATTGGTGAGTGGGATAAAAACTTTCCATTTATGAAAATGTATCATTTGTACCGAGACGTCATGGCAAATGTATCATTTATCATGGGATGGAGGGACGGAGGGAAAACTTGTTTGGGAGTCAGGAGAAGGTGAGGTAAAAAGAAGTGTTATGACATAAAATCAAGCACCCTGCACAATCAAGATTAGTGTACACTTACTTCGAGTAAAAGGAACTTGATTGTATTGAAAGTCGAGGCCTGCTCAACTTGTCTACGCCACACCTTCCTAAAATTCTCATTGAGGAACGGACCTACAACTAGACCACTTAAGCTCTCCTCCATAAACATAATGTATGTTGCGATGCCAGGAAGTCTTCCATCCCCATTCTTCATAGGGCGAACACCAGCAGGCACCTTCATTGCCCCTCTTGTGGAACTTGAAGCAGCAGCGTTTAACAAACACCCTCTCCTGCTAGAGCCTGGAGCCTTACAAGAAAAGCACCAGCTACATCTTTCCCTCGGGACCTCAAAAAGTTTCTTTTCTGTACTTGGCCAGATAAAACGCAGAGCTGCTGATGAGAATGCCTTTGCCTGAATCAAAGCACTGGGTGACGTAGCTTTACGGCGATTATCAGAAGGTCGGGACTCAGGACCTTGATTTTCTTCAGACGACAGAATAGTCAAATTAGCAGCAGCAGAGGCGGCAAAATCTCCATGCAAATAATTATTAATGTAACCATTTATTTTGAAGGAGGAGCCCATGTATGAGCAGCCACCATGTGGAACCAGAGAAGCATTCCTGTCATCCAGTTTCATACAAGAACGAGTCACTTTGGCTGCCGCGGTAGTAACATTCAACGGACCACTACCACTGACAGTGACATTACTGCAAGTGTTTTCATTGATCTCGGTTACTGATTTGTCTGACACGTTCACCATTTGATTATCCAAGTCACCAGCTCCCTTTGCATTTTCAAAACGAATGGCAACTTCTGCCAGAGCACTCGAAGGTAAACTCTCCTGGGGCAATCCCCAATGCTGTATGATCCCTCTGCATACTTCTGAATACATGACAACATGCTCCGGTTTCGTACAAAGAGCACGTAGGACTCTGTGGATGTCATGTCTGTTGTAGTACCGTATACAATTTTGAGAATTGATTGAGGTTGTCAATCTACAGAGATAGTTGGCAAAAATACAATCTAAATCAGTAACACAGAAAACACATTTAAATTAAACCAAAAAAGTCAGATAAGCCGCGGGTGTCATAAGTAGCAAAGCAAATCTATACCAACTCATACATACACCTCAAAATGAGAAACAAAAACAGAGGAACAAATGCAAGCAGCATAGAGAATCTATAAGTTCAGAGACGTACACAAGTAAATGGTCACAAGCAGCGACAAAGAGTTGTTCATATTGATCGACGCCAAAATTTTCTCCTCCACTTAAGGCCGTTCCTTGCGAGACTTTTGGTTCCGTTTCTTTAAATTTACACTCGGGACAATACCATGAACCTGATGGCACCTGCAACTTGCTAAGCCCTATGCACCTCGAATGGTAAGATGAAGGGCACCCATCACAACAAAGAAGAAGTCCATCCATGCCACAAAGAAGACATTCATCACCATTACCATCCTCGTCATCACTCAAATTCCCAGCTGTTGCATCAACGCCGGCCGCACTAAGTTGATGCTTCCCACCATTCTCTGCCGTACTTTGTACAGATTCTCTGTTTTTGCAGGCAGAAGTTTTAGAGTATCTGGGATGGACCCTTTTGGGTGGCCCTGCAGGGGCAAGTACCAAACTTGAATCTATGTCTATTCCAACTTCTGATTCTTCACGCATATCCATTTCTGCTCTTAGCTCATCAGAATCCAGAACATCATCACATAAGATCTGCAGATTAATTAACTTTCTTCCGGCTGATAAAGTGTAGTAATCTCTGTCGAAAGAATGAGTATTAAAACTTTTCCAGTCAGGCCCACTTCTGTAACCCATCATCATTAAATATTGAGCCAAGAATACTGGCCAAGTCACCGTATCAAGCAAGCTCCAATCCAGTAAACTACAACATGGAATTGCAAAGTTAGTGTCATTACAACAATAATACCAAGAACATGAGAAAAAACTTATGATGCAGCAAATAACAACCACAGAAGAGTACAAAGTTAAAGATTTCATCAAAAAGGGCAACAACAAAGAGTGAATTCTTCACACGTTACATAAGAAAAAAGAACTACAATTAATTCTCGTACTCAATTTAGATCAAATGAGCACGCACATTCATAACCAATTTCCCACATGATAAGTTTTCACCAACCATGATGAAAGAACGGAATCAAGCTTATACCAAAGTGATTCAAATTTCAAAGAAGTACCTAAGGCATTTTGATGCAATCTCCGAACCATCTGCTAGAAGCCTCTCAAGATGGTTCTTCAGGATCCGCATTAGAGCAGAATGAACAGAGTCTAGCAATGAGTTGGCTATGGGGCAATTGAGGGATCCCACAAACTCATCTAAGCCGAATGGGTACAGGAACAGCACAGTGCTGAATGAACGTAAAAAGCGATACACAGAGAGAAGTTGGGAAACATATTCCTCCGGAATACCAATATGACCAGAAGAAACTGGCAATTCTGGTGGTGGAACAGGTGGAACTTCGATGTCTACACTAGCAGACTGCTCATCCATATCCTCAGATGAATCACTCCTAGAAGAATCAGCATCGCCATTGTTATCAACATTAGCATCGTTGTCATTATCAGTGCAGACAGCTGCTACACTGCTACCACCAGCATCAATATTACATAGATCTTCCTTGCCACTATTCTCCTCCAGCAATTTTTCAGCTTCCGGTACCTTAACAGATTCTTTAGTAATCAACGATTCTTCCAACTTCTCTTTCTTCTCAGACCACACACCAATTAGTTCACTCTCTTCAATTAAAAAGCCCCTAGCTTCACGGCTATATAAGTCCTCAAAATCCCCATCCTCATATATCACCCTATACAGACCCGAATCATAAGATGTAATCTTCCCAAGAAACACTCCACTGCCTTCAAACTCCTTGCGAACATATCTACCAACTAACTTCACAGCTCTAGTTGCCACCACCTTCTTATTGGCATCCACCGGATCAACTCTCTTCCTTTTCCTTCCCCTCCTCTTCTTCTCAGGCTCCACCACCACGGGTTCCATTCTAAGATAGCTTAAATTCAAATCCTCAGCCCAAACCCCTAAATCTAAAACATCACCTTGTTTTCCTTGAAGTTTTCACAGTTTCAAACACTTGTCAAACCTAGCAAATCAACAGAGAAACAGTTAAAAGGAGGCTCCACCTCGTTACAAACCAACAGAAATGCAGAATCAGACATAAAACAAATCGCAAACACACTTGATGACAATTGAGGTTTAGGAAAAACAAATTAAAACATGATAGAACGAGATTTCCAGAGTAGACACCCGTCCACAACCGATTTCCAGTAACAAACATACAAAATCGACCCACGGGGGTTTAATCGATGCATAAAAACGAAGAAAAACCAGAATCAAACGCCGTAAACACACAACGAACGAAAAACGGAGGCAGGAGGATACCTAAGGCATGAATCAGCTAATGGAAAACCGCCATTGAAGATGAGAAGATTCGAGAGAAAGAGGAATGGGTGTGATATAAATTGGTAAAAATTGCCCTAACCCAAAAAGGCTTTGCCACTCGTGAGAGAGAGGAGAGACTATCTTACAGAGGTTTGTAACTTTGTATTGTTATATATATAGTGAGTCAACTCGGGCGAGTCAGTACTGTGTTTTGATGTTGTAGTAGTATGTTAATTTTACAAGCTCGGAGAATTAAGAAGCTTTTGGGGGGAAAAGACTTATAATATATATATATGCTTGGCGCTTGCACCCTTTTGAATATCATAATAGTACCCCTTGGATCGGCCTCATATTTGTATATGAAGAAGATGATGAAGGAGATAGGTGTATTCCCGTTACCGAATTTACTTCGATTCCGCCTAACGGTATTTTTAAATAACAGTTACTTTTATAATTACAAGTTCCCGCGCGTATTAAAGGCAGCGGATAACGAATATGTGGTCTTTTTTAAATTACAGTTACTCTACTAATTTAAAGTTCTCGCGCGTATTAAAGATGGCGGTTAACGAACACGTGAGTTTCGGTTAATTTATTCAAAAGTAGTAAGTAGGCGTTTTGGATTGTGTCGGACTTGGAACTAAGAATGTAATCGTAAAGTTAGTTATTGTGTGGGCTCGTAAAAATTATAGTTAACAGACTAATGAATTGATGGTTGTTTATTACACAAGTGGATCGTATGGGCACTTAGATCACGTGGATATATTCGATCAATCACTTGAGAGATTTTTGTTACATCAGGACAATTAATTCAAGTGAACCTATAATATTACGAACCGCGACATAAATTTCCATGTGATGTACATTTTATTATCATGAAACTATTATGATTAACTTCGATATTGATTAATTGTAATGGCCCGCATCCCACATTGGTTACGAGCAATTCAGATAAATTGTATGTAAGTAGCAACTTACACTCCCAAAGATATGATATGATATGAGCCCTTTTGGGTAATTCCGGAAAGCAAATATGTGCGGGCTCTGGTCCAAAACGGACAATATCATACATGTGACACGTGTGCTCAATGACAGGTGTAACCGCACCAGCCCAAAGGATCATGTCAAGTAATTACAAAAGGAAACAGAGTGGAGCCATCCCCTAATCCACAAGGGGTGCGGATGGTGGTTCCGGAACACGATATCCCCACCATAGCTCGATGGGGACAACGAACAATTCAAGGAGTAAAATGTAATATCATGTATCCCACATCAGTTATGAACAAGTGGGATAATGGGTATACAAATAGAAACTCACACTCTCAATTGTACGAGACTTTTTGAATGATTCCAAATAGTAAATATGTGCGCGCTCCAACCCAGAGCGGACAATATAATACCAGTGTGATACGTGTGGTCCATGTTATGTGTAACTACGTCGGTCCAAAGGGTCAGGTCTCGATTGATTATGGATCGGGTCGTTACATTAATACAATCAAAAGAAAAGGAAAATTAAAGGGAAATATAATATTTCAATTTGTTTTTATAAAACGTGGTTTTTGTTTTCACCAATTTCAAATTATTTTTTTTACAACAAATATCTTATACCTTCACTTTATCATTTTAAGAATCTACATGAGTGAATTTCCATAAAAGTATAATCACGTTTTTTGTTACTTTTTATTTGCAATAGTATTGAATGCCCACCAATATTTCCATAACTGTTTCAACATTTCAAAATCACTAACTATTTAATATATAGTCAAAATCACTAACTATTTAATGTATATTCAAAATCTCATTATAAATGGAAATATGTTTAACTGGAGTCTAATATATAGTCAAAATCAGTAACTATTTAATATATATTCAAAATCTCATTGTAAATGGGAATATGTTTAACTGGAGTTTAATATATAGTCAAAATCACTAACTATTTAATATATATTCAAAATCTCATTATAAATGGGAATATGTCTAACTGGAGTTTAATATATAGTCAAAATCATTAACTATTTAATATATATTCAAAATCTCATTGTAAATGGGAATATGTTTAACTGGAGTTTAATATATAGTCAATCACTAACTATTTAATATATATTCAAAATCTCATTTTAAATGGGAATATGTTTAACTGGAGTTTAATATATAGTCAAAATCACTAACTTTTTAATATATATTCAAAATCTCATTATAAATGGGAATATGTTTAACTGGGGTTTAATATATAGTCAAAATCACTAACTATTTAATATATTCAAAATCTCATTATAAATGGGAATATGTTTAACTGGAGTTTAATATATAGTCAAAATCACTAACTATTTAATATATATTCAAAACACATTATAAATGGGAATATGTTTAACTGGAATCTAGAGATACAATCACTAAGAGCATTCACATCAGTTTCCCTATAAAATTTCCCCTAAAAACACTTTTAACTCATTCCCTATAATATTTATAAGTTTATAACTCATATTCATTAATTTGGACAAATTAGTTTCCCTATAATATTTCCCTATTTAAAAAATGTGGGAGAGATTTGAGTGCAAACATGAGAGAGAAATTAAGTTTAGGAGGAAAAAGAATTCCC
>JAYMSL010003483.1:0-12386 GCA_036897195.1 Plantago coronopus | reverse complement strand
AAGAATGATGAGATTATTATGGTGAAGACGGAATTATTTTTGGATAAGCATATTTTTATAAATTCAAATTACGAAAACAGGAGGAAAAGATGGAATACATGTGGTAGATTTAAAAAGTTGTAAGTAACATGGATGGTATATTTACAAGTTATTTATTGAAAATTTTCAAATTGATCCCTATATCTGAACTCAATTGAACAATAAATAGTTCAAAATTGAATAATTTACGCAACCTTTTCTGCTTATTATATATCTTTAATGTAGTGTACATACAATTATATTATAATAAGTCACCCTAGTTAAAATTATATCAGAACTAGTGTTGGTCCCTGACAGGACGAGGTAGAGCTGATTTAAAATCAGAATCAGCTGCGAGTTAGATGCTCTAAGTTAAAACTATATCAGAACTAGTGTTGATCCCTGGAGGAGCTAGAGCTGATTTAAAATCATAGTCAGCTGCGAGTCAGCTGCTCTACTTGAGCTTCTTTCGGCTTCTGCTTTTTATACCTAATGATAGTTGCTCTACTTGAGCTTCTTTCGACTTCTGCTTTTTATACCTAATGATAGTGTTGTTTGCACGCATCTATAAGACGTACGTATATATTGTAAAGAATTTTTGTCTAATTGTGAGAAACAATATTAAAATAAATAAAAATAATTTTAGTTCATATATTGCCAATTACATTATATCCATATTATTTGTATTAAATATGGGTGATTGTGTACGATTCATTTTAGTATTAGTATTGCATACTATTGTTTATAAATTACACAAACGATTTTTTTGGAACCTTATAAGGTTATTATGCCGGCTATTATATGTAAAGGGTAATCATTTATATATGACACAAACACAATCTTTTGGAACCTTGTAAGCTTATTATATATTGTTGAAACACCAACTATTGAGACGCTTATAAAGTTGATTATATGATTTTTTTGAGATGTTAGCTATTGATACCTTTATAAGGGTGATTATATGTAGTTGACGAGACGCATGCTATTGGGACACTATAAAGGTCCTACATGTATTGTAATGACGCTGACTATTGATACACTTAAAAGGGTGGACAATAGGCAAGGCCACAGAGACCTGTTTCCCCACCTATGAGACCTTTTCATAAAACATCTATATGCTTTAAAGCCTTTGTTTGTAATGAATATTGTGCAACTTTATAATCTAAATGATTCGATTTATGAATGAATCCTCTATTTATACTCATAATTTTGTATATGATTGGTTTTTTAAAATTTTAAAGGATTATAACAATCAAAACACTAGCGTCTTTTTATGCTTTCACTACATTGTTATAAAAACAAATTTTTCTATAAAAAGAACTTTGCAGTGTTATTTTTGTAATTAGGGATGAGCAGAACTTTATCATTACAATCGGTTTATCATTTATCATTAGTAAATTTATTACCGGTAGTCATAACCATGAAAAAACAAGCGGTAATAGTTGACATGATATTATTGATTTACCACACATTTATGGTATGGTTACTATATATACCATAGTCCCGATAACCATTACCACGACTTTTACCATCCAAATATACATGTTTAGTATACTTTATTATATAATCAGGTTAATAGTTTGATAAGGAAAGTAACATAAGTCTTTATTTACCCTAATATTATAATTAAAGTCTCTCCCAACCTCGATCACACACAAACACTTAGTGCTGGTACAATTTTCCGCCCCCAAGTAGATAATTTCTACACATGATTCATATGCCAAATTTGCAGTTGTTTATCTTAATAACATGTGTTAGCCCTTTTATATAAATTAGTGTTTTTTGGAGACATTGGAATCATTACCAATGATATGATAGGAGCGGTTAACATTGTACCAACGGTATGGTTACCATTTTTTGTTATCAACAGTAACGATTACCACATGTTTTTGTACGGTAAAATAATTAGGAAAATTACTAACATGTGGTAAGCTGTTAGAGGTAATGGTCCGAACCCTATCAGGTAATTTTCCTAATTATTTTACCTGTGGTAATGATCCGAACCCTATCAGGTACATCCTTAAGAACCATATCAGAAGCAGACCTGGCCCGAGCTCGGGGCGAAATAGGATTAGTGGAGCCTAGTTTTTGTAAGTACCTAATTCTCTTGAATAAATTCCCAATTCCTGATTTTTCGACCGCCGACAAAGGGCAAGGAAAAGATCTTGTTGTTTTTTCAACGACTTTGGATCTCTAATGGACCTCTCAATAGGATTCAAATTCAGATGAATTGCTTGTCAATTGAAACAAACTGAGCTTCCATCTTCATAATGGAATCTGCACTATATCCATAGGAGTTTTGGATGCTCCTCAATTCTCCATGGCGAAATTGAAGATCCATGGAAGAGCTTCCATTGTCATACATGGTTTTTTTCTTTTAAAAAAATGTGGGATCTTCAAGCTTCAAAGGTGGAAGCCTACATTAATTAACTAAAATTATTTTTATTTGCAACTCTACCCCATTTCTTTTTGCTAGATATTATGTTAAAATTACAACTAGATCTTTCACACAAATCCATTTTGAAGTAAATAACTCACCCATTTCACACCAATTTCTAATAATTAAAAACTTATCTAAATTTACTAAATCTCAATTTCGGAGTAAATAAGCCACTCATTTTAGGAATCGAATCTCCAACCTCTTAGTACATGATGTATCCGTTTGCTACTTGATTACGAATGCGTTAACGCATTTCTACTCATTAGTATTTGAATTGTTCAATTCGACACGTAAAGTATTTAATTTAAATGTGTACCACATTTCCTTTAAATTCATCTTAATGTAACTAATAAATCGTTCATTATAAAAGTATAAAAAAGTATCGGATAACATGGATTACGTATTTAAGATTTTTTTTTTTTTTGGAACCGACAAAACGAAAATCAATAATGGTTCCCCATTTCTTCGTGGTGACTCGAACTTCCGATTCATTAATTAGAAGAGAAGCGTGTTAGTAACCGAGCTGCGTTTGGTCGTAAGATTTTCCATCTTTATTTATACTCCAATCAAAATCGAAGAAGAAAACAACTCTTTTTTATGTTGATAAAAACACAGTGAATGGTCACCATCAGTGTTGGGCTCTTGGCACTGTCAGCAGCCCTCCCATATGACCTGATGATAACAAACATTTTCTTTTCCCATTTCTCACATTTACAAAGAAAAATAATTTAAAAAAAACAAAATACAGATAATTAACCAAAATTAATACACGTATCTCCGACAACTAAATACATCTCAATTAATAATACGTTTACATTTTAACTTTAATAGGTTGGATTCGAGTCACTCGTTGAAAAAAAGTACATGTAATCCCAACAAATCTGACCAATTTTGGAGTATAATTGTTGGTAGACATTATTGAAAATCCTCTTCTTGATTACAGAGCTGGTCACTCACTCACCATATCCTTCAAATCCTTCAAGAGATGCATTTCTTGGGTGATGGAATATATAGTAGTTATGAAAAATATTAATTTATTGGAATAATCTATTCTGCTGTATTATTATACACCTTTTTGAACTCAGATATCAATTCATCATCTCTTTCTTCTACTGCTATACTATAGTATACTACTGGTATACTTTTAGCCATATATTGTTAATAGACTAGTATTTGTTTATTGTATTATTATCGTTATCTGTTTCCAACTTTCTTTGCTTCTTGCACAGTGAGTTTCTGCTCTTGGAATGTCAAGCCTGTGATCTAAAATACCCCCTTTTTCCTTCTTTTCAGCTGGGTTTGAGATTTTTGTATCGATCTTATTCCGGGGTAGGTGGATTTGTGTTGTTTGACTTATTCTTTAAATGGGTTTTCAGTTGTTTTAGGTGAATCTGAAGGGGGGTTTTGGTTGACGGATCATTTTCTGATTTTGGTTTGGGAATTGGTATTTGCTGCAACGTTTGATGGTATTTTGAGATGGGATTAGGCGATGATGGCTTGGATTGGGATGTTAAGAAAAAGAAGGGTGATGGTGTTGTTGAACAGAAGAAGACTGGATCTGGTTGTTGGATAAAGTTCAGGTTTATTTGCAGCTGTGTTTCCTCAAGATCTAAAGTTGATAGCTCTGTTAGTGGAATCAGTTCTCATGGTAAATACTATCCTTATCAAGTTATCATGTTTTACTTTCTTCAATTATGTTGCAACTTCTTTGGGTTGTTTCTTCACAATTGTTTGTTTGCTGTAATTGTATTGATTGTGTGGTTTATGTTGGGTGCATCTATTGCTGTGTTTGCAAGTTAATTTCCTCATATTGAACATGTGTTGTGAGTTAAATTCAACCTTGTGCATTAAAGACTGAAACTTCAATTGCTAGAGACAAATATCTGTGGTTCTGATGTCTCAAGTTGAATGCTTTACTGCAAAGATAATAGGAAAATGAGGTTTGTAGAGACTTAAAGATGGCAACTTTCACTTATTGTTGGTACATAAGACACCTGAAATTTGAGGTGCTGTGGGGTTTTAAGTAATTAGTTTTGGGCTGGATTGCATTTAACGGCACCGCTGTGGGGGTGTGTTACCCATACCGCCTTACGTTTTGCACAGAGGCGGTTCCACACTAAGATCCATGACCAACAGGCCACCAGCTGAGCATGTTTCTCCAAGACCTGCCCCCTACCCCTTAGTTAGCTGATCTCATCTGTATTACTTGATTTGGTGGAGTGGCTAAATTTGTACTTATTGACTCTGTCAGAAGTATCTACTATCTAATATAGTGCTAAGCAAACTTTAGTATTAATTAGTATACTTGCTCTGTTACTTTTTAAGTTTAAACTGGAATCCTGCACTCTTCTTGTGCTTATTAAATGGTAATCGTTGTTCTATACTCATATTATTTGAATCTGATTCAGTGTGAAGGCCATGTAATCCTTTAAGAAATTT
Organism: Plantago coronopus; assembly: GCA_036897195.1. Classification (NCBI taxonomy): domain Eukaryota; kingdom Viridiplantae; phylum Streptophyta; class Magnoliopsida; order Lamiales; family Plantaginaceae; genus Plantago; species Plantago coronopus. The sequence goes on along the minus strand of JAYMSL010003483.1, from coordinate 7,489 downwards.
CGCTTGTAGTGACATATGTGCCTGTATTTATTTCTCTTCCATCATTGTTTGTTTCAACAGAAAATAAATCGACAAAAGATTCAAGCAGAGGCCAATTGGCTGGTCCTGTGATCTCATCTACCACTACAAGCAATGCTGAAAGTATATCTTCAAGTTCCAAGCTCGAGGAGGAGCTTAAAGTTTCAGCTAGACTGCGGAAGTTTGGCTTTAATGACCTAAAGTTAGCAACCAGAAATTTTAGACCAGAATCCTTGCTTGGTGAAGGGGGTTTCGGTTGCGTGTTCAAGGGATGGGTTGAAGAAAATGGTACAGCACCAGTTAAACCTGGGACAGGACTTACTGTTGCTGTCAAAACCCTGAATCACGACGGACTTCAGGGTCATAAAGAATGGCTGGTTTGATCCTTTTCTCTATTCAGTTTGCTTCAGATAGCTCTGTTATCCTTTTCCAATATTAACATTAATATACCATACTTACTAAATTACAACTTCTCCAAATCTCCTCGTATTTGCTAATATATATCATAAATTTCCCCTTGTTAGTAGTGGTAACTCTTCGCCAAAAACTGTTATCATTTTAAAACTTGGCCTTTTAATTTTGCAGAACGTAGTGTATTTAAGAATAAATTGTTTATAAGTTGCAACTTGCAACTCAAGGTGTATTCATGCATTTCCTTGTAGCATTTTATCTAATTTGTTCTCTTATTTGACAGGCTGAAGTAAATTTTCTAGGCGACCTTGTACATCCCAATCTGGTTAAATTAATTGGTTATTGCATTGAAGATGATCAAAGGCTACTCGTTTATGAGTTCATGCCTAGAGGAAGCTTGGAGAACCACCTATTCAGAAGTAAGTATTCTAGCCTTTTCAGTGCAGTTTACTTTTAACGATTGACGTTTGGGTTGTGGCGTAAGGGAGTTCTCTCTTAGTTGTTGCAATATAGCATATAATCTATGGTGCTTGGTGAGTAGCATAATTGATATTTTTAAGAGCTAAGTTGTTGCTATATGAGCTTTAATTTGTTTGTCATGTTCCTACTGTTTTATAGAGTGTTCTTTGCTTAGCTTTAGTTTTGTTCTTCATATGTTACTGCATAATCCATATCTTACCGTGCTTGACCAATAAATGCAGGATCGCTGCCTCTTCCTTGGTCCATCAGGATGAAAATAGCACTAGGTGCTGCAAGGGGCCTTGCCTTTCTTCACGAGGAAGCAGAAAGACTGGTGATATATCGGGATTTTAAGACATCTAACATCCTCTTAGATGCTGTAAGTTTGAATGGGTTGTTACACATTGTTCGGACGTGGCCTGATATACATATTATTGCATTTATCTGACAAACCCAGCTCATCCTTACAGGAATACAATGCCAAACTTTCGGACTTTGGACTTGCTAAAGATGCTCCCGACGAAGGAAAAACTCATGTTTCTACACGAGTGATGGGAACTTATGGTTATGCAGCCCCAGAATATGTCATGACAGGTATAATTTTTTCTGTCTTTTGAATGTTTGCTTTTTTTTCTCCCCCCTTCTGTTGGTTTCATTCTACACGTGTGAGACTCATGCGTATGCCAGCATTAAGAAACCAACTTAAAGCTTTGACCTTTAGTAACACTCTGACACTCATGGATATGATGATTATCTTGTATTTAACCTTTGGCTGGGTACTTGTCTATTGTTGAAAATGGCTAGAAGTTTAGGTCTCAAGAAGGAACACCACATGCGTGTAACTCTATTTCCCAGCTAGGGCGTAACAACATTTACCACGTTATAAACTATGACTTTGTAATGAGTTAATCCTTGTTTTTTCAAATGGCCTGTGCAATTTTACACTTGAAATTTTTTGTCCCTCTAAGCAACTCTGTTTCTCCTCTTAATCAAGTCAAACTCAAGTTTGTTTAGGTTCTTGCATGAACTTAACTTAGTGCGTTGGTATGTTTTGTTAATTCAGTTTTTCATGATCATATAAGGAACACAATACATTAGTTGGAATTCTCATCTTAATTCAAGGCGTTGTTGTTATGTCTTTGAAATTGAGCTCCCTAGGTTCCTAGTTCCTACTTTATATCCTGCTAGATTAAAAAAGGGTGCGGGGTTATTAAGGTACCCCTAAGGCCTAAACACCCCATCTGTTACTAAAAGCAACAACTGTAATTAGTTTGTTTGATTGGTTTGTGTCTATTTCTGGTACAGGACATCTTACGTCGAAAAGTGATGTCTACAGCTTTGGGGTCGTCCTACTTGAAATGCTAACAGGCAGAAGATCCATGGACAAAAAGCGACCTCCTGGAGAGCATAACCTTGTGGAGTGGGCAAGGCCTCATCTGGGAGACAGAAAACGGTTTTACCGGTTGATAGATCCCCGCCTGGAAGGTCACTTTTCTATTAAAGGTGCCCAAAAAGCTGCACAATTAGCTGCTCGGTGCCTTAGTCGGGACCATAAGCTAAGGCCCATTATGAGTGAAGTTGTCGAAGCTTTGAAGCCTTTGCCAAACCTCAAGGACATGGCAAGCTCATCATACTACTTCCAGACCATGCAAGCTGACCGGGTCAACTCTAGCTCTAATGGTAAAGGTGGTTTCAGAACTCAGAGTTCATTTGGCAGGAACAACGATCAACGTCCAAGAAGTCTCTCCATACCAAATGGTACTCATGCTTCACCATATCATCAATTTGCTTCACCAAAACCAAATGCTAATCCATAGCATCGGTTCTAGATATGCTTTCGAGTTTTCTGCCCACCATTCTTTCCCTTCAGTTCCCACACACAGCTTGCTACATGTCAATTGCTGATAGAGTAGAGCTGATGGCATATTAACCCATCACATTTTTCTACACAGGCAATTCATCTCCCTATACTTGAAATATGCAGTAAACCTCCCTACATACATTCCCTATAAAATGGTGTAATCTTGAGGGGTGGTAAAAACTTCCTCAGTTTCTTCAAAATGTTTCGAATGATAAGGGATGGTTATCTGCGCCTTTCAAATTGTTGGGAAATAAATTGCTTTTTAACCATGCCAGAGGGGGTAAAATGCCATTACCTCTTGATATCACTTGAAGGACATTGCCGTTTCTCAATCAAAGAGGGACTGAACTTCCACTCATGCAAGAATTAGTTGCGAAGATGTCCAAATGATGAACTAGGTCTCTCTTCACTGTCCCTGTCTTCAGCACTGTGTACGAACTGCTCTTGTATATAACACTCAATGGTCTAACGATTCAACAGTTGAGGCTCAAAGCTTGGCTAGTTAGTAAGCGTGCAAATGTATGTTCCCAAACATAACTATGTATATGCTAATTGTTGTTTTATGGCAAACCTATCCTTTAATTTATGTCAAAGCATTGTATCAGGTTTGTTTACCTGCTGTGAGTAAATCAATACAAATGTTCGGTTGCTCTATCTGTTATCTTAGCTAAAAATGTGTAGCGTGACTCGGGATGTATTAATTTCCTGTGTGTTTGTTCTCCAGTGATTTCACTCCCTACTCCAGATCTACTGCATTATGTTAAGCCCTTCAGTACACATTGTAGTTTTTGTCCGCCGCATAGTCAACATGTATCTGTTTCTTGTGGCATAGACTTCAATTTACCGATGTTTATGCATATAATACTACCAGCTGACAAGAGACGAATGTCAATCTAGACTCATTGTGTATAGTTGTATACCATAAAACGAACTACTACAACTACTACTCTATGTGGCAGAACAGTCTGAGTTTTGCGGTAAATAACACATGGCGGAATCGAATGGTGGAAGAGGAGACGATACGCCTGGTGTAACAGCAGAAGATTCAAGGTGCTAAATCTGTTAATCTGGCAATGTCATAAGCCTATTTTTGGTAAAAGAAGCACATCCTGTACTTTTCTGGGCAAAATTTAGTTATGTTCATGATGTCCAGACAGTTCCCGAGAAGTGAGTTGGTGTTTCTCTCTCTTCTATTGTCTGGTTTAGCATCAAATCAGGAGTGTGTGTCTGTAAATAGCATGCCCCTATGTGGTTATATCATGTCTGGATTTGTTGTGTCTTTAAGACTTGCCTAATAGTTCTTCTGAACTTCATATTTAAACTGATGAACATGCCACAATATTTGTAGCTTTTCATCTACAAAAATACACCGAATCACTGGTGTATCATCAGTGATTCGTTTGCCAAGAACATAAAAGGAAAAAACAGAAGATAGAATCGAGAAAAAGAAAAAAATGGCAACGAATAAACTGATCCTCTGCTTCTGCATCCTTTCGTTTGTCGCAGTATCACATGCTGCGAACTCTACTCTGGAGGAGATGCTCAAGAAGCAGGCTGAGGAATCCTATGAAGCGAATCTAAAGGCATACGACCCCAACCCTGATAAGATGACCGATGAGTTTAACAAACAAGTTGGCCAGTAAGTTACCTCATTCGCCTTCATATATATGTATGATGATCTTGTTCTGTGATTTCAAATGTCTAACAGATGTGTTGTGTCTGTGTGTGTGTGTAACGCATAGGTCGTTGGTATCTGGAAATACTACGAGGAGAAACCTTGGACAGCGTGGTTGTAAGGCGACTAACCCTATTGACAAGTGCTGGCGTTGTGACCGAAACTGGGCAATGAACAGGAAGAGGCTAGCAGACTGCGCCAAGGGCTTCGGTTATCGTGTAACCGGAGGGCAAGCAGGAAAGATATATGTTGTAACTGATCCCTCAGATGACAACATGGATCAGCCAAAACCAGGAACTCTTCGCCATGCGGTCATTCAGCCCGAACCATTGTGGATCATTTTCGCACACCACATGATCATCAAGCTGAGGAACGAGCTGATTATGACGAGCGACAAGACCATTGATGGCAGGGGAGTCCAAGTCCACATTGCCTATGGCGCAGGCATTACCATACAATTTATCCAAAATGTTATAATTCACAACCTGTGGATTCACGACATTGTTCCCGCCTCAGGTGGATTGATAAGGGATGCACTCAACCACATTGGGATACGCACACGCAGTGATGGAGACGCCATCTCCGTGTTTAGCTCAAATAACATTTGGATCGACCATGTTTCTCTTTCTAAAGGTGCTGACGGCCTTATCGATGTGATCGAGGGTTCCACTGCCATTACCATTTCCAACTGCAAGTTCAACCATCACAACGATGTGAGATTTAGTTACACATTCAATACATCATAACTAACAAACATGTTAAAAGTTCGGTATCTGATGAAAGGTTGATGTTATTCATATCTGCAGGTCATGCTTCTAGGTGCAAATGATGCTAGTGCCAAAGACTCAATAATGCAAGCAACTGTCGCATTCAACCGATTTGGGGAGGGATGTATTCAGAGGATGCCACGTGTCCGGTGGGGGTATGTCCATGTTGTCAACAACGACTATTCGCACTGGGAACTGTATGCCATTGGTGGCAGTGCACATCCCACCATCATTAGCCAGGGTAACCGGTTCAGGCCCATGAACAACCCTTACCTCAAGGAGGTGAGAATTGAAATCATTACTCAAAGAATTAATACCTTCAAAAACTTGTTCTGATGATTTCCTGCAAAACCATGACAGGTGACCAAGAGAGATTATGCTACTAAGGATGAGTGGATGAAATGGCAATGGCAGTCAGAGGGCGACTTGTTCCTGAACGGAGCGTTCTTTACTCAGTCAGGACCGCCATTGAAACACACTGCTAACCCATTCAATAAGAGAAATTCACTACGCTTCAAGCCTGGCTCTTATGCAGGGAGGCTCACACGCTATGCTGGAGCCATGAGATGCCGTATTGGTAGACCATGCTAATTCTTTTGCTTTCTTGCAGGATCTTGATGACAGAAATGATAACCAATGACTGATAGACAAGATCATAACGACGATTATTACTTAGAAGAATAATCGTTGTCTAATTTCCATTCCCTATAGCTCGTTTCGATTATTTTATTTGTAACTAGTCTCTTTATTTCACTTCTTCTTACTTGGTTGTACAATTTTGGCTTGAAGTAAATATACTGGATATTTTATGGAATCTTCACAGCATCTTAGGCCTCAGATGATTGAGTTGTATGATCTGCACCTGAACTGTTTAGTCCATCTCTACAGCAGACCATAACTAACGCGAAATCAAGTACAAAGAGTAAAATTAATACTAAGAACCAAGGAAAACCAAATCCCCAGATCCTCAGAAATCAGAATCATCAAACTTACAAAAATTAACATACTTAAGTGCCACTTTTTAAACAGTTTAACAGCAACTGTTTCTCCAGCCTACGCATGATTCTTCAAAACTTATTGCGAAAATGAAGGATCTTATCTTATCTCTCTTTGTTTTCTTCCTGATTTCCCAGATACAGGACTAAACATCATGTTGAGCTATGTACGACTTGCTGCATTTTTTAACAAGGAATACTCTCGATAACATAAAAATCAGATAATTTGTGTTAAACCAGATCATAACCACGGTTCTTGAGCGAGTACAATTTTCAGAAGAAAATACTTAACGAGCGATTTTGAGAACTCCAGGAAAGATCTGGTCTCATTTCATTTCGCGATATGATTCTGTATGCGTACTGAACTTAATGAACCACTCGACATGACTGTCTTGTCATAATCAGAACCTTCGCAGCTCTCTGTGATTGATAACAATCAATAAATTAGAATGCTACCTACCATGAGTGAACCTGGACACACATTACCATACGATACGTGAAGAAAAATGACACGGAATCTTAAAGTAAGAAGAAACATATTCCCTGCATCTTGAATAAACATATTCCTGCATCTTCTTAGTTCTTACATTTATATCATTTTTCTTATGCATGATGACAAGTGGAAAGCTGATGGAATGAAAGAAAGTGATACTGTACTCTTTTTAGTTGATTCCTTGAAATATTGTTCCATTTTCATTATTTGGACTCAACCTGTGTCCAGGTTCACACAAAGGCTTGTATTGGTTCGAAAGCATGTATGCATCTTGGTTCAAACTGGTCCTGTTAGAAGGCCGATGCTGCTAACTTTCTCGTTAGCATGAATTTTGCATCAGATCTGTCTCTTGGTTCAGTGATATATCTCAAAAAGCTGTATGACCTGATCCTATATAAAGGGAATATTGCTGAAACAAGAATGACATAAGACCGAACAAGAACAATAGTCTGGTTTTCATCAGGAGTTCTCTCAGACTACTTCACAATTAATACACGAGTCCCCTGATTGATATCAAGGGTACTTATCGTTCTTCTTGTGAAGTGTTTGGGGGAACTCTTGACGTAACCAGGCAATAAAATTAAGTCATCAGCATTGAATGTTGTGGTTCTCTCAAATCTGTCTCTTGGTTCAGTGATATATCTCAAAATGCTGAATGACCTGATCCTATATAAAGGAATATTGCTGAAACTAGACTGACATCAGACCGAGCAAGAACAATAGTCTGGTTTTCATCAGGAGTTCTCTCAGACTACTTCACAATTAATACACGAGTCCCCTGATTGATATCAAGGGTACTTATCGTTCTTC
>JAYMSL010003482.1:0-12386 GCA_036897195.1 Plantago coronopus | reverse complement strand
AGTTAGGCGAGCGAGATTGAAGGTGAACTGAAACACCTTGGCTGGTAATAGAACTCCTAGAGGACTTAATCAATAAGCTTCCCTGCTAGGTAGTGAAACACCACACTGGTAGCAAAAAGCTATTTTTGCTAACCAGCTTTACCAAAACAATTGGACTAGCTATCATCCATTTTCAACTCATGATCAGTTAGTTTATCGTCTACCACTTTATCAAGTTTATCGGTTAGACTCTATACGTTTCAATTAAAATTTAGGTTCGTTCAGTTCAAATTTGCTCAATTCAAAATTATACTTCACTTCAGCTCAGAAATTCTCGGCCGAATCACACAAAGCACTACTGTACTAGTAATCGAATATAAGGACACCGAGCATAATTTGTATACATAAGCAACTCATATTCTCAAACCATAATAATAACATTCTGTAACTGGCCATATTCTTAGAGTTCCTGACAAATTCAAACCATTGATATATGGATAATATATAAATACAAGATATTAAAACTTGCAAATATACCATGGCTAGTGTGATCATGAGATATGAGAAGAATATCTTGTAATGAATGAATGATAATGGAGTTTGATTGGACTGAATTATACCTCAAAAAGAACCGGACCTGTCAAAGTATAGTTTGGTTTATATATATTTCATTGACAAAAGAACATAATAAAGAAGAAAAGCAAATGAAATAAAGAGAAATTGGGTAGAATCAAGAATGTGAAAGGTGGAAAAAAGAAGTTAAAAATATGTTAATGGGTTCTTGTCAAAATCTGCATGGTTCTGTCAGTCACTTTTTCTCCCAGATTTGTAGGGCACTAACATAAACTTACCTTGCCAAAAGTCTTTACAAAGATTCAATATGTTTCTACTTTTTTTTTTTTTAATTTTTTTTTTCAATTTGTTCATCTTTCCTCTAAATTACTCATATAATTGACCGTTCAATTAGGAATTTAAATGACCATCCGAATCGACTCTGACACGATCATATAAATATGACCGCAACCTTGTGGAAGAGATCATAAATCATGCATCCCAATTTGGGTCGAAGAGACCGACTGAACTTGTCGAAGCGTTTCCGTTCAAGCTACTCCAGCTGTCAGAGAAGACATTACAACCGGATGACATTATTGTGTCTGCACAAGTGATTCTCTATAAATACCGATTAAAAGGGTCATTGATAAAGTAAGCATTCAATACTCTACCACTCTCTACATATTTAAAAATCTTCAGAGGTGACACCTCCAAAAACCGTTAATTCTGGTTTACCTGTTGTTAGCTGGTTAAAGAGACTAACCCTTCCTTTCTCTGCAGGTTAGTCGAGGGGGATCGAAGAGGAGTCTGTTAGAGATGATTAGAGTGCATGGAAGAATTGCTAAGTTAGTGTTTAGGTAAATTGTGTATTAGGTACACAATTATGAAATGACTCGACTACGAAATAACAATAGAATCCTTTTCATTTAAAAGAAAGTAGTTGAATGACAGATAAAACATACTGTAATATATAGATTGGAATCATAAACTCGAAAGAGTAAATCGTACATATTTTACACAAACATCGGAAGTTTAATGGTGAAGGTCTGAAGGACAAGGTTTTTTTTTTTTTTTTTTTTTTTTTTTGAAATACACAGATGTACTTGGCCACTGTTAGGGGTAAAGGACTGGATCTAACATAACATGAAAGTAAAACAAAATACTTACATGTGGGCAACCCCAACACAGTATAACAAAACATGTGGGCAATGCATAGTATTATACAAGTGATATGAAAATATGGCCTGAGCTTTCATTGTCGCATTTATATAAGTGCGACAATGGAGCAGTCCATCCATATAGAATGCTTCCACATTCTTTGACATCTCCACTGATCTATCATAATAATTCATCATTTTTTTTAATAAGATAGGTACGCGCAATTACTACCATTTATGCTAGATAGACTTCGGACTCACCATAGCTTGCACATTACACGAGTCAGAGAAATCTCTAGTGCGATAGACAGCTAATCAGAGACATAATCTATCAATTTCGTTCAAATTGAATATGTGATTAAAGAGATTTTTTGATCAATTGAACCGTTACGAGTATATTTTCGATGGTAATAATTCAATGATGGTGATGTATTGTGTATGTATCTGGAATGGCAATTTTTGTGCTGGGCAAAAATACACCTACATACCAGCAGCATTATTGGGTCGACAGGTCCAAGTACTTTTGTGGCTCAAAAAGTTGGCTACTAAATGACATGATTTTGGCCCATCTACATACCCACATTCTCATTATTCCATCCAAGATGTGACTTTTTTCGTGTCGGTATAGTATAGCTCATCTACTAGTATTTTAATAATTCAAACATCATATGGGATTTGATTTATCAAAATTGTGTCATAACCAAGACTGAGCTAATAATTTTAATCAAAACATGGTTGACTTGGAATATGCATCCATTTGTTTAGGGAACAATAGTGAATTGAATAAGATAGTGTAACGGAATACGACACTTCTTCTCGCATAGTAGGAACGTTTGAAATTAACATTTATTAAAATATATCCAACAGAAAACTTATGGTAAAGATTTTCTTCCCGAGCAACCTTCTTGTTTGAAGAGTTAAACGATTTAGGATCTATTTGATTCAACAGAGAATCTTTGAACTGGACTGAACTGCATTAAAGTATAATTTCAACTAATCAAACTTGAACTGAACTTTTGACATTGGCCCTAGACTGAATTGAAATATAAAGTTCAACTAAACATGCCTGAACTGAACTAGTAATTGAATTTAAGTTGAATAAGATGAACCCGAGAGTGAAGTTATAAAGAAAACGTAGATAAATTTACGATAGTTTTTTTGTTCACATGTCCCTACATCTAAGTACTATTATAAATCTATGGTAATAGTTGGAGAATAAGTCAAGATTGACCGGAATATTTGGGACTGACTGAGTGAAGAAGATTGGACTTTTCTCAGCTGAAAATAAATTTTCCTTCTAGGTATGGTCATAGCATAGGACTATATCAAATTATCACAAATAAATAAAAATTTAATGGACCACATGAATAATATTGTGTAGCAGCCCCATAGGAGTACGTTATGCGACTATATAGTATGGACAAGATTAACAATTATTAATTAAGTTTTATAACAACATAACTAGGGCATTAAGTACTAAGCAGATCTCAATATTGTGAACATACTTCAGTAGCATATGGCTTGGTCATTGTCTTTCTCACTTTCAATACGAACCAGTTGAGGTTCTCATCTTTTCATGAGCGGAGAATTTCTGCACTAAACTGAACTGAACTGGAATTAACTAAAGTAAATTTTGAACAAACAAAATATGAAGTCAATTAAATTGAACCTAACAGAATAGAACTCAACTTAAGTTAAAAAGAACACAACCGTATAGATCACACCATGTGTACACATGTTTATTATGAAGTAGGTCTGAGAAAATTTTATAATGCACAAACTTTTTCGAGTTTTTGCAGTTTACACTAAAATGTTTTATTTTTGGTAATCAACACTCGGACAACAGTTAATAACTGACGATGATGACGCTAGGAAATGCAGCAAATATTATACAGAACAAATAAACCCCTTAAACCAAGCAGAACCTAATCAAATCTCATAAATAGAATCAATTCAGTCACCAGATAATGAAGACAATCACAAACAAACAATGAATAATACATTGCAATTATCTAATTGAATGAATGGTCATACTAGCTATTTACCAAGATTGTCAACGATTGTTCAACTTTTGTGTAAATTACCAAAAATTCGAAAGGTTTAAGTGTCGATTGTAAAAAAAAATGTTTTAACGTAAACTGCAAAAACCTGAAAATGTTTGAGTGTATTATAAAATTTTCTTAGAGAGATATGTAGTTAGCCCCCGACAAGTTTCTATGTGAGTTGCCGATAGTTCTAGCCGCCGCGTCTAGTATGTGTAGGCATCATACCTTGTGTACATATCTTCGTTATAATTTCACGTTTATTTTTCCTTCACAATTTACTTGTAAGTTTTATGAGGTTAATATTGTATGAATAAGATTATTTGAGCGGGGTTTGCGTTTAACATGGTCAAATCGCAAATAATACAACATGAAATTGAGCTCAAATTAACTCGAGTTATTCCCAACAAATAGCTTAACTCGAGCCTGATACTCATTAAAATTTGGCAAGGGAGGCATGGCAGCCCACGACATACATGACCTGCGCAACAAGATAGCATAACAAGATAGCGTAACAAGTGCATCCTCTCCATAGTCTTCTATCATTCAATGCGCAGTAATTGCAATTTTCGCACTTGTAATCGTAAGGGAAGAAGAGAGCCATCGACACTCGTGCGCTGCTCAAGAAAATGCATACCAAGTGGTTCCTCTATATATAGTCCTCTTTGCAATCTTTCAATGCACATGGTAATTACAGGTTTTGTTGTTGTAATTGCAAAAGTTAGGACTCCAACGCTTTGTGTCAATTCTGTTACGTTGCGCAAGATAACATAACCTCTGATTCACCTTCAGTCAGTATTCATTTCAGCATCAGGAACATTAATTTCGGGTGGTACAACTATAGGGGCACAGTCGTTCAATTAATTACTAAATCACAGAACGACCATAGGGGAAGTGTTCGTGCCAAACTCAAATTGTTGGGTGTGGAAAACTAAGGGGAGAGTTAATGCGACAGCAAAATTGAATTTAAGATATTGTAATACTCAATTGACGAGTGAATTGAATAACTGTATCCTGCGAATACAAACCAGATTAGGATGAAAGTGGGGGTGGAAGTGAATTTTTTCATGATGAAGCACATATAATTACGCATGATTAAGTGTATACTTTAGTTTTCATGGATAGTCTATAAATTTTACTTCCTTTTGCACAAAAAGTTCAAACTTTTAAAATTTTGCAATCTTTAATTTGCCATGGTGTAGAAAAGTATGTAGAGGTACCATTTGGTTTATGCTCTGAAGTTGTTACAATAGCTAAAATTTCTAAAATGTACTGAATATGAAGTACACTAAATGCATGTATCAGTAAAAAAAATATTATGGTACTCTATAGAGGATATAACTTTAAGAAATATAATGAAAGGGTTTTGTTATTTTATTCCATATAGTTGACCATTAACCATTAATATAAACCCACACTTGTCCTATTAGGTGAATAATCAGAACGTTTGGCATACGAAAACAACTAAAATAAATTGTAATAGTGGTGTTGGTGACCTTCTTGTAACGTTGTACATAATTTGCCATAATACAATTTTGCCGTTTCAAAAAAAAAAGAAGATATTATTCAGTTTTTGAAAAGTTGCCAACTCATTTATAAAAAAGGTACAAATAAAATATTTTTATTCATGAAATCCAGTCCTTTTTAGAAAAAAATTAGTTTGATGGAAATTTTGAGTAAGTGATTTCAAATAATTAATTTATATATCAAAAATAAAATAATAGTCAATTCAAAAATTTTGAAATCTAACCTTTACTTTATTTTTTTTAACTTTATTATTTGTCCTGAATAAGCAAACTTCACACCCTAAGGAGTAGTATAAATACCGAACCCAGGCACCCATTTTAACACACAACCCAAGTATTTTCACATCCATAATTCTCTTTGTTATTTCTTTTGTAAAACCAACAATTTCAAAACGATAAAAAATGACATCAAACTCCGGCGCCGATGAACAACAAATTGAAATGGTTGTGTTTCAAGGCAATCCTAATCAGGTATATATACGTTTATAAGTTGGAGATAAGCAATCTGTCCAATGGAAATCCATTAATTTAACCGGTACTTACGTTTATAAGTTGGAGATAAGCAATCTGTCCAATGGAAATCATGTTTGTTTTCCAATGACAGAGGATGATGAGTCCTCTCCACCTATGTTCACCAAGAGGTATCATCTTCCTCTTGGAGAACGATTACGTGGATGGAATGTTGTCAGTAGAAAACGACGTCCAACTGATAAGAATGTTGAATTGGTAATTACCCATAATCATACTTTACTCATTAGTCTTTGTGTTGGTACTAATATTATATTAATTTTAGTAAATTTTATGCAGTTTTTCAACCATTATAGCAGACAGTACCGTTCGTTCATAAAAGCAGTGACATTTATGTTATTTGCGTGTAATCCGGATGACTTGGTTCAGAATGCACCAATTCAAACAACGGTCAGTCACATACAAATTTTGTAAATATGTTAGCTTATTCATTTTTGTTCAATTGACCTCATGCATCTAACTATGTTATGCGCCTCTTTTTCTTATTCGTCAATAGGGGGAGATAGCAAATCACCAAATAGTGGAAATTTCCAGTGATGAATCTGAGAAGTAATGACAGATCTACGCCGGCCTTACTTGAAATTATTTTAATGTCTCAGATTGACTGTCGGTCCCTATTAATTAATTATTGTATCATTTAATTTTCGAATGTAATTTCAAATTCTTCCATGGTGAAATACAAAAATATGTTTCTTCTTCATTACAATTACATGTTTTTTTATGTTTCCATCACATCTTGCTTCCAAGTCTCCAATTAATATGCGTTTAATAATGTATGCATATGATGATTTGAGTAGGATTTGTGTTTAACATGATCATATCGCAAACTCGACATAAAATTGAGCTTAATTAACTCAAGTGATACTCATTATGATTCGACTTGCATAATAGTTCAAGATATGATCGCACGACACCATCCTAAACTTTCAAACACTTAGCATAATCACATTACATTCCATTATCAACCTTCACAAGCTCACCTATAGAATAATTTAATAATAATAATAATAATAATAATAATAACAAAATACAATTTAACGGACGCATGGACATGGAGACACGGAACGAAGAGGAGCGCATTACACTTATCAGCTACGCAAGAAAATGCTTACCAAGTGCATCCTATATATGGTCTCCTCTTCGCAATCTTCTAATATACGGTAATTGCAGTTTCCGCAGTTGTTACCGCAAGGGTGGAAGAGCAGCTATCGACAATCGTGCGTTGCGCAAGAAAATGTGTACCAAGTGCTTCCTCTATATAGTCCTCTTTGCAATCTTCCAATGCACATGGTAATTGCATGCTTCAGTATTGTCTTCGCAAAAGTTAGAACTCCAGCGCTATGTGTCAATTCTGTTGCGCAAGATAACTTAACCTTTTATTCACGTTCGATCAGTATTCATTTCAACATCGGGTACATCAATTTTGGGCGGTACAACTATAGCTAGGGACACATCCATTTAGTTATTCCATCACGGAACATTGGGGAGGTGTTCGTGCCAAACTCAATTGTTGAGTGTGAAAAATTAAGGGGGAAGTTAAGGCGATAGCAAAATTGAATTTGAGAAACAATAATACTCAATTGATAAGTGACTTGACTAACGGTATCCTGCTCGAATACGAACCAGGCTAGGATGACAGGGAGAGTGGCGCTGATTTTTTTTTCATGAGTGTATACTTTAGTTTTTATGGATATACTTTAAATTTTACTTCCTTTTGCACAAAAAGTTCAAACTTTTATAATTTTGCAATCATTAATTTTTCATGGTGTAGAAAAGTATGTAGAGGTACCATTTGGCTTATGCCCATGTCTATTTTCCATATATACTCTGAGGTAGTTACGTTAGCTAGAATTTCTAAAATGTATTGAATATGAAGACCAATGAATCCATGTATCAGTAAAAAAAATTTATGGTACTCTGTAGTTTATTGTAGTGGACATAACTTTAATTAAGAAATATAATGAAAAGTCTTTGTTACTTTATCCCATATAGTTGACCATTAACTACTAATTAATTAAACACACACTTGCCCTATTAGGTAAATAATCAGAACGTTTGGCACAGGAAGACAACTAAATAATTGAACTTACTGATTTGTGATCAATTTTTGAAAAGTTGTCAACTCATTTATTAGAAAGGTCCAAACAAAATATTTTTATTCAAGAAATCCAGTCTTTTTTTTATAAAAAATAATAATATTTATTTGAGAATAAGTTTGAGTAAGTAATTTCAAGGAATTAATTTATATGCCAAAAAAAAGGGCTTTTCTATTTTCAGGTCGGTTTCGAATCGACCTGAACACAGGTGTTGAAGATAAAATTTGGGCAGATCAATGGTTTTCTAAACCACGATTATGGAAAAAGAACGAGAGAAATATGCGACGGACAGTTTGGATCAGTGTTTATGGAGTCCCGGTTCATGGTTGGAAAGAGAGAACGTTCATCGGATTGGGAAATAGGATTGGTAAAACAGTGGGGGGTAGGGAGTGAGGTATCAATGAGAAAGGATATGCGAAGAGGAAGAGTTATGGTGAAAACATCGTATATGCAGCTAATAAGAAGGGAAGAAGAGATCGTGATCGATGGGGAAAAATTTGAAGTGCATATGGTTGAAGACTACATGGGCGCAAGCCAAGATGTCGTTTATGGTGGTGGCTCGTGCCTCGGTGGAGTGGTGGAGGTCGATGCTGTAGCGGTGGTGGATGGTTTGGCCGGCTGCAGAGAAGTCGCGGTGGCTGGTGGTTTGGCCGTCTGTAGAGAGATGGATGGTTGTGGTGGTGGTGGATGGTGGTTGAGGATTCGACGCTTGTGGTGGTTGAGGTTCTGGAGGTGGAGGTTGTGGAGGTGGTGGTGGTTCAGGTTATGGAGGTAGAGGTTGTGGTGGTGGCGGCTGGTGTTTGAGTATTCTCGATCTGTATCTTGTTGTGACCTTTGCAAAGATTCATCAAGCACTTGACTGAAGTTGCAGTGTGACTATGGTGTCTAGATCTGTATGTGTGGCAATTTGAAATGGCCCATCTTGAGCTGCAAATACAGTATCTAGTTTGTAGATTTCAAATGCAAGACCATTTGCCAAAGATTCTTGAGTCAAGATGTTTATAGTTATAGGTCATCAATTAAATTGCTAGTGTACTTGATAATGTTAATCTTTTTTCACCAGTTGTTTCTCTGGTTATTTGTATTAGTATTACAACACTTGTTTGCTAGCTTAGAGGTATCCTTAGGTTTTGCTTTGTGAAAAGGGTTGAGGTTCTGGCGGCTTTAAGAAGGCATTAACACATCAAGTTTAGTCAAATCAATTGAGAGAATGGGTTTGGTCGGTGGAGAAGTGGTGCTTTGGTCGGTAGAGATGTGGCTTTGGCCGGTGAAGTTGTGGTGTGGTGGTCGAGTGGTTCTCGTGTGGTGCTGAGCTGGTTTAGGTGTTATTTCGGGTCGGATGTCGGTTTAGGCGAGCTTCACGGGATGTGGGTTCAAGGAGGTTTTTGTCAGAATCAGGTGACGTTAGGGAATCAAGATGGCAGAGGTTTAGGTATTTTCAGAGCAGTGGGTTCAGGTTCAGGTGCGTTTGGTCCTTATGTTGGTTTTAAGATTGGAGGTTTGGTTCAGGTGCAGCTAGAGAAGAAAGATGGCAGAGGTTCAGGTCCTGATATTGGTTTTAAGATTGGAGGTTTGGTTCAGGTGCAGCTAGAGAAGCACGATGGCAGAGGTTTAGGTGTTTTTATAGCGGTGGGTTCAAGTTCAGGTCCGAGTATGGGTTTTCAAGCTTGGTTCAGGTTCGGGCGTTGGTTTTCAAGCAGATGTTGGTTCGGGTGAAGCTGTCTTAGCCAGCTTTGTTTCGCTGATTGTGGGGTGCAGTCTCAAGTTCTGGTCGAATAGATAGTCTTGTCGAATGGTGCGGGCTCGTATTGTAAGGTTACAGTTATAGGTTTGGGTTTTAATTTCGGTGTTTGAAACCACGGTTAGGTCTGGTAAAGTCTTTTGACTTCTATGTAATTGTCCCGAGCATCTCTTATGCTCTTTTTGAATTAATACAACAAAAATTTTGCCGTTTCAAAAAAAAAATAAAGAAAAAAGAACATAGGTCACTGTTAGATGATCACCACGTGAATTTGGTTCGATCTCCTAAATTATTTTATATGTAATTATAATCAAACAACTATTATATTTAAGCGTATTTTATACAATTCATAATTATTTAACAATTTTTATTATTGAATAGTGAGATCGTACATAGGTTCGGTACGAAATGACTTCGAACCAAAATATGTGGATTAGATTAAATTATGTGTCACGTGGCATTCATCTAATGGTGACCTGCATCCAGGTCGGTTCGAAGTCGACCCGAGAATAGAAAAACCCAAATAAAAATATACAAATTTTTTTAAATCTAACTTTTACTTTAATTTTTTTCTCTAAGCAAAATCCACCCCCTAAGGAGTAGTATAAATACTGAACCCAGCCACCCATTTTAACACAACAACAGAAGTATTTCACTTTCAAAATACTTTCCAACAATTCCAAAATAATAAAAAATGACATCAAACTCTGGCGTCGATGAACAATAAATCATCAGACAAGAAATGGTTGTGTTTCAAGGCAATCCTAATCAGGTATATAATAACTTGATTGTTGTTTTAAGCAGTAATATGCGCAAAATATTTCACTTTTTTTTTTTGAAACGGCTAAAATTTTATTAAAGAACTATATATCTACAAAATGGGCTTAGCATGAAACTGCCTTACCCTCAAGTCTCACCAAAATCGAGAGAAGAAACCCGACACCCTCCACCTATGACTTTAGACATTGACGAGCCCAATGACCCCTGCCTCCTCAAAACCTCCAAAGGGAAAACCCAAACGGGATAAAACCCTCTGCGAGGAAAAAGAGTACAGCAAATCACCGGATGTCTAAAGTCCTCCCAAACCAAATACAAGAATGAGTGTCCTAATACAAACTACCCTGCAACTGTCCCAAAACCGAGGGCTAGTACATGTCACATGAAACTAATACATTCTACGCTAGTCTAAGCCCTACACTCCCCAATATTAATCCGAGACCAAATTAATTTGTTGCCATAATGTGCTTCTTCTGCCGCACCCCATGTCCAACCTTGTGTACCTGTTCAATCAAACCAAACCAAGCCACAGACCACTATCTCGAGGATAAACATCTAACCGGTTCTCTAAACCTGTTACTAGAGAAATTATAATTACTCAATAAACCATTGTTTTTGAACCAAAACCAAATACTTACTTTGATGTTCTCTGCCACTTGCTCTGCCGTCTGGACCTCGCTTGAGAATAAAGCTGCGTTTCTAGCACCCCATATATGCCATACCGCAGCGTGCCAGAAGGTGTCCCGTGTGGCTGCATCGATTTCCCCTCTGCCTCTGTTGTGCTCTTCGTAGAACTCGAGCATGCTGTTACCGGCTACTACTTTTCTGCCCAGCCAGTCCGCTACATACCCCCATACCTGTTTTGCATATACACATTCGACGAACATATGTCGAATTGCTTCAAGTTGTCCGGGGCACCATCTGCAACACCTGCTCTCGGAACGGAAGAATATACCTCTATTTTCCAACACCAAAATATTTCACTTTTACGACGCATAAATCTAATTCAACGATTATATTATTTACGTGTTATTCTTATTTCACGAAGAAATTATGTTACAAGAATATTATTTTCACTTGCAGAATAAACCAAATGTTGGGCGGCGTAGGGGTACACCAGTTGTAGCAATAAGTGATGTCGAATTCAAACTTCACAAATTTGCTGCATATGAAAACGCGTATATTTTAGAAGCAGAGCAGGTATGTCACGACAAACATATTTACGATTATTGTATCTTTGAAGGCTTATTAATAATATTTTATTTTTTTTTTTGCGAAAAATCAGGCTCGTGAAAATGCAGTCAACCGATTTTATGTTGAATTGGTTAATTTAACCGGTACTAATGCAGAATCAAGTGGAATAGTCGCCTTTACAATAGTTGTAGCCGCATCCCAAAATGATTTACTCATCACCAAGTTAGCCACCCCTTTTACCCTCACCAGTCGAAGTTTCCGGATTTGACAAGCAAAATATTGACTTCAAAGCCTCCTTATCATCCACACTGTTGTCTAGGGTGACAAATGGACGAGCGAACTTGGATTTTGAATGTGTAATTAAGTCTCCATTGTCGACGGCCTTAACACGTGCAAAATTCAGAAAATTGGGATGACATCTATGTATAAACTTGGTGATGTCCTTGGCCTTGTCAAGCATTTCACTGACAATCGCTCCATACTTCTCTATCATAAGCTCAATACAAAAAGATGCATCCACAGTCCAAAACACCTGGGGGGTATTTTTCCGTCAGTTGTTTACCTATCTCACTCATGATGGTCGTGGTCGAGTAAGTCATGATCTGAACTACATTATCAACCCCAACCTCCTCTATTACATGCCCAAAACATGACACCATGGCTCCCACATTGTCATGAAAATCAGATATATCATATGTTCGAATGTAAATGGCACCTTTCGGACAATCTACCAAAATATTAAAAAAGAATCGGTAATGTTATTATAATCATATTCTTTTTTCTTTTTGGAGTAC
>JAYMSL010003481.1:0-12388 GCA_036897195.1 Plantago coronopus | reverse complement strand
GACATCAGATAGAGAATTAGAGAACAAATCGAGGCAATTATGGAATATGATTAAGAGACAGAGATGCGGAATCGAACGAAGAAAAGCATTGATATTGTGCGAATAGGGAAGAGATGAAAATTGAATTGACCTGGGGGAGGATAGTGGTCGTGAGGCACTTTCTGATAGCTCATGTTGACGAAGATTAACTGATCCGAATGAGAATTCGCCTCCTAGAATGGATCAGAGACTTTCTGAGCACGAAACTGTGGTTAGGTTGAATTGAAGAAGACGAAGATTTGCTTTGCTTAATCTGATCGGATTGGCCGTCGCTGTTTCCCAGTTGACTATAACAATTATTTTCTCTTATTTTTATTCATCAAATCTCAAACTGTGTGTTTCACGTGAATTCATTATTTGAATTCGCCTTATTTAAAAAAAAACACTATGTTAACATTATATTGTAAATTAAAATAAATATAATTATATGAACATTATATTACGATTTATAACAAATTTTGTATAAATAAAGTATACTTAGTGAATAGTGAATGTTAATAAGATTCATAATCAAAGTGACTTGATTTGGAAAATTAGTCTATACTCACTTTATCAGAAAAAATAGGAAAAAATGGAGAGACTAATTAACTAAACAAACATCAAAAGCTCGAATGGGTCAGATATCTATTACTATTTAATAATAAAAGCCATATAGGTGGTTATTACACCAAAAATTAGTTGCCTTAAAATGAGGAGGAAAAAAAACTGAATTGAAAGAACCGGTTGAAAAAACAATTAGTGAAAGAATTGAAATGCAAATGTTCATAATTATATATTAAAATTAGACATTGAGATTTGGTCAAAATTTCACTTTTGTTTAATTTAAACTAAATCTAATAAATTATAATTTGTTTAATTAATGAAAAATACAAAATTATTAAAAATACACGAGAACGGCGTGTCAAGAATACAACTTTATACTTAGCATTGCATTATAATTTATTAATCACGCGGGAATAATAAATTATAATGCAATGTAAATTGAAATTGTTTTAAAAGGTGCAAATGTGTTGTAAAAGGTGGGAAATATGTAGGTAATTTTAACTTATAGAAATGTATGAAGTTTAGCCGGGGGAAAGAAATCTAATTCAGGTTAATTGTTTGGAAATGGAAAAAATTTGTGCCACCTATTCAGTGTGAAGTTAAAATCCCAAAAATAAAATTGAAAGTTCTCCGAAAAAGTCCAGTTTTTTATTGGACTTATATACTCATTTTCGATCTCAACCTCAAGTAGTCCGATTGTGCCTTCTTAAAAGAAAAGGTCAGGCCAAGTTTCACACTAGTTCTGGATTAGTTACGACTGAATTAGACTAGCATATTGGATGCAAAATCCGTCTTTTAACATTCCTTTTCGCGTACTTGTCATGTTTTTCAGGTTTAATTCATTTGCCATAGGTTTCAAAATTGCGTTAATTTTCCACAATCCAAACGGTATGTGTGTTTATAAATCGAGTAATGTGGCATGCTTTCATCTGTACTCAAATGAAGTTCATAAGATTTCCTTTTCCAACTTGTCAACAAAACTGACTACATATGATATGCTAAACCAAGGAAAATGGTACAAAACTGACTGCAGTTCTCAATGAAGCAAAAAAAACAGAAATATATGAGCCTGGAGCAGCAACACTGAAGCGCCCCGTACACAACGGAAAATGAAAGCGGTGGAGTCCCAGAGTACAATTTAACCACAGAGTCTACCGAGCTATCTCATTTCTAAATGGGGTATTCTAACAACTCCACAGTATCGAATTAAAACAGAACTATGTTACTGGTGATCAGGATGGACTACTCAAACTCAATATGCATAAGCCAGATACCTCTGATGCACGTTAATCATATCGAGTGGATGAACTCATTAGCGCTTCTTCTTGCCGCTCTTTGAGGCATTGGATTTTGATGGAGAGGCGAGCAAGTATATGAACAAGACAACAAATGTGGCCACTGAAACTAGAGATCCATATTTTGCCAAAAGTCTCTGCAAGAAGAAGAGTATTCAATGAGCGGATACATAATTTCAATTGTTACTACTGACAAACCATACACTTATTTACTAATGTATAACTAATATTGACACAAGCCCAAGCCCAAGCCAGTAAACGAACAAAATGACTGATATTAGACAGAACTAATAGTGAACAGTAAGAAACCATAAGAGATCAAGTCATACCTTAGCCTGAATGATATTGAAAGCCGCCAGGGATCGATTCCATGTCAAGGAAAGTAAGACAATGGTGTCATTGCACAAACACAAGGCAAAGGAATTTGTGACGTACTAATTTCGAAAACTTACCCAGTCAAACTTCTTCTCTGGAGCCCTATCTGCGAGAACATCCAAGGGTAGGATTGGAGTTGAGTATGCCTCCTGACAAAGTAGTCAGTTAAAGTTAGACACAAAATCGACAATGCACAAATGCATAACACAGATCCATAAGCAACAGTGTGCCAAATGACAAACCTGTAACACAGATGATGTCGGGATGCGGAATTTGATAACTGCTGGTGCACCATAGAAGATAGTCTTTGTCTTTCCTTCCAACTCGAATGCATGGGACACAACAGTGCCACTGGAATGATTCAGTTATCAAGAAAGGCAATTAGACACATTTAGAATACTAATAATTTACACTGTGAATTAGACAACTAGACGGATATTCTCTACTTACGCCTCAAGCTTTTCCCATGACACTGAGGTGTTGCCACTGACAATCTCGAATATACTGTTAGACCAGCTATCATCAGTCAGAGTTAAGTCGTACGCGGTCCTGAACATCCAGAAGCACAATGCATTAGAATATCATTTGATTACACAAAACCAACAACAGTAGGTATGTCCTGATGCTCCTATCCAAAATCAAACCATTATTCTAACCGAAAAGTTGCATTTCTGCAAGAGCTCTTTGTGTAATACTCCTACAGTAACCAAATGACTAATGAAAAGTTCTGCGGTAATACATGTGCCAAATTTCAATTGTTCCCATTAAGTAACCATCAATAATATGCGTTAAAATCACAAGCCATTATGAATCAAAGGCTATGAAATGCAGTTATTAATCCAGAAGCATAATGTATGATTGAAGGATTAAACCACACCAAGCAGGATACACATGCCCGATTGATGTTATTCAAAATCAAACAACCAGCCTAACTGAAAACTGCATTTCCAGAACAGCATTCTGGTATCAATTCTACAATTTTATCAAATAACTGTGAAAAATCCTGCCTAAAAAAGTGAGGCAAATTTGAATAGCTCGATCATCAACAATCTGCATGATAAGCCATAATGAATCAACTTATCATGCATCAAGCATTCTATCTAAATTCAACACCTCATAATCTACCATAAATACATTTCTCCTTTTCCAACACTTTATCCGCCAAATGCAATAAGATCGCAATAATAATACTACCGTTACCGAAAATAAATCCGATCTTACTTCGATTTCCAACAAAAAGCCAAAATCTATTGTAATCAGCTAAGTTCATTAATTAAACTACCATATCCAGCTTCAAAATCAACATCCAAGCAATATTACACAGATCTGAGATTTGAAAAGAAAATACTAAAAAGGAAAGTATAAGATGCATGGAAATCGTACGCTAATCCTTGATTGTAGACATCGATGGTAACGGAGACACGCTCGGAGCCGGATTTGAGCCTGGTGAGTGAGGCTTTCTTATGAGCGACGATGAAAGGACCTTCTGAAGCTGCAACGAAGGTTAGAGCAGCAAGAAGGCAGAGAGCTTGAGCTAGAATCCACTTGGCCATGGCTGAATCTGAATGAATCGGAGCTTCTCTTTGTTTTGACCAAAGAAATGGAGTTTGAGATTTAGGAGAAGACAAAGCGAAAGAGTGGTGTTTGTTGTAAATTAATGGAACCATGCAGTGGTAAATGTGTCATTTCGCCCTAGGTTTTATGCAGACTTCTCATTGGTTGTTGATACGTGTCGTGAATAATCAAGACAAATTATATTATCCGTAACCTCGTTAACTTTACTCACTAAATTTGACGTGATGACTTAAAGAAATGTAGTATTTGAAAAGGAAGGTAGATTATTTTTTTGTGATAGAGTAGTAATATTGATATTAACATAATATTTTAGTGTCTGGGGTACCTTTATGATAATGGGTAAAGTTTTGTGGAACAATAAAAAATAAAAAGTGGGTAAAATTTTGTGGAAGGGTGTACAACCAGATGTTTAGCTTTTGATCCCGAGAGGTTTCGGTTTTTTCCATATTTAATTTCAGGCCGTGATTACATGTAATGAAGTGTTTTATTTATGTTTTAGAGACTTGTTATCACAACTCGATAAGTAAAGTTATACTAATCAATTAATTATCGGAAATCATAAATTTGAAAAGAATTCTCTACTTCAATACTTATCATAATTATCTTGATCGGAATTAAATGTCAATACAAGAAATATGTTTAGAAATTTTGTTGATGATCATAGATCAATAATAACAATGAAATATAGTGTTTAAATTATCACCACACGTACAATATACATTATATTGGCTTTGCATTAGTCATGGCAAGACACAATAGTTGGTTATATATATTTGTTTGTTTGATAATTGAAATTTATTGTAAACTATATACTACATTTTCTTAAAAATGGTAAAGAGGTTACTCACTATATTTACATTAAAAAAATGTACATGATATAAAGCAATGTCACAAGTGAAACATCAATGAACTTGTTCGATTGAACAAAAATATCGAATTCAAGTGTTGTGTTCGGATTTTTTTTTTTTTTTTTTTTTTTTTTTTGAGATGTTTTGTGTTCGGATTGGTTTCCACATTGTTTCAATACATTTATGTTTGTTGTGTCTATATACATGTATGCAATACACATGCACACATTGTTTTTTGCTGCATCAATGCCTCTAGCTTCTTCTTCTTCTTCTTGTGTTGCCAATGAAAGAATCCAAATGTTGTACAAAAGCTGTAGTCTTGAAATCTGTACTCATAAATGGGAGGCAAAATCAGAAACAGATATATAAGATCAATGCAGTAAATATTCGCAAGGATTAATTGATTCAAGCATATGTATACATACTTACATAGCTTATAATTATGTGAATACAATCACAGCCCTGCATACATAAAATGCTTGTGAATTCATCATGCATATTGTATTGAAATCTGAATACATGGTTCAACAGAAAAGTTACTTCCTCCAAGTGCAAGTTTTTCATGTTCATTTTGGTCAATAAAATACGGGTGTAGTATTTTGGAGTATTATATTACAAGTACAAGTGGTTGAAGCATCTTTCTTTTAATGTATTGTAATTAAGTTACTGGACAAGATTTGATCACAAAATATGCAGATTAGAAATAGGGAACTTTGTATTGGACTACCTAAAATAAGTAAGAAGCATTGGACATAGGGTCGAGGGAGTTCAACACTGTCATTAGAGGTAAGATTGATGTATTATAAGGGGTGGTATAACGGTAGAAGGTATGGGGTTCGATTCATGTGGAATGTGAAGTTCGGGGTTAGGATGAATGAGTTGCAGGTAGGAGGTCAGAAGTTTGATTCATGTGGAGTGCAGGTCTCGTGATGAAGAAGATGAAGCCTGACATGAAGGAGAAGAGTCTATCTGGATAGCCAAGGAGACTGCCTGAAACCAACTTAACCATCATAAAATGTGGTGATCAAGAATGGAGCAGGCAAGTCATCCTTGGCTACCAAACAAGACTCTTACCACCATGTGAAGCCACACTTGTTCTAGCTTTACACCCTATACCACAAAAACAGCATATATTCTACACACATTACAGTACAAGGGGTGTACATTGTGAAAAGCAGGAGGTCTGGCATGAGAGGTAAGAGCAAGTCGGATTAGCCAAGGAGACCGCCTGAACTGCAAACACCGAACAAGCCGAGAAATCGACCCATTCTGGTGCATAGTGCTGCAGGCAAGTCATCCTTGGCTATCAGAGCTACTCTTATCTTCATGCAAGACAAGTCTGCATGTTTGTAGTTGGTTGGTTGCCTATTTCTTGAATGAAGCACACTATATATAGATAGGGATATGGATGATGATGCATGTCTTGTAATATTCCAATTCCAAGTGATTACAGCGATTAGAGGGGATTTCTTTTGACTGTATTATTGTAAAATGAAATTATTCTTTCCATTTATGTTTTTCATTTTTTAATTACCATACTTTATGATCATCATCTTTGCTATATTTGGCATTCCAATCATGATGTGCATTATTTCTAGGCCCATGCTTAGAATATGTTCTTGTTTTACATGGAACCCTTCCCAATTTCTCTTATCCACAGGATTGATTATATCTTGAAACTTTGCAATGCTGTTAATAATGCATAGGCATGGAATACTTAATCATGTAATGTTGAAGAAGCAGAATTACTAATGATCATCATGAACCATAATTATGCAGAATATAATGCTGTTTTGGCAAAATTAGCTAATATCTATTGAGTTGTTGACTAATATTGATTTGGCATCTGGATCTTATCTTCCACTGGTAATGAACCAGACACCTCTGCCACCAGCTTATCCCCATCTCACTTGACCTTTTATCTCTTCCAAAGGATGCATATTACAAGTCATTAAAAAGAGAAATAGAGAAGAAACATAAGCATAAATCTTATTATTTGTTATCCTCCGGTGTCTCGTCTCCACCATGTGACTAACTCGCCCCGACTCTGAGCATCATTTGATATTACTAAAAGTCAATTCTGC
Organism: Plantago coronopus; assembly: GCA_036897195.1. Taxonomy (NCBI): domain Eukaryota; kingdom Viridiplantae; phylum Streptophyta; class Magnoliopsida; order Lamiales; family Plantaginaceae; genus Plantago; species Plantago coronopus. The sequence continues at coordinate 5,629 of JAYMSL010003481.1, read as the reverse complement.
ATGACTTGAACTTGAAACCTTTACAATAAGAAAACTCGAAACATACTGGATACTACAACTCCAACGAACAACGGTTAGATTATGTGGAAGGTTATGATCCTTACAAATTGACATGTAATTACAACTCCAAGGTATACATACCTTTCATCTGTCACATTGGTAGCCTTTACCTCTTTTTCTACAGAATGGTATGCCCTTGACAACATGCACATGTTTGGGTTTGACATTATTAATTTGAAAGGAGAAAAGAGAATACATACAGTATATATTTAAGCATAAAATCTCTTGAAAAAAAAGTTGCATTAGACATTTGACTTGCTACTGATGCTATATAGCAGCATAGCATCAATTATGCTGCCTATTACCAAAATGAATGATTGTGAACACTACACATAATATTATGCCTCATTTGACCTTCCCCATAAGATTGGATTGGATGCACTGCACCAAATATATTCAGTTAATGCTTTGTAGATATGGATTCTTCTCTTCCATTATTACAGACCTTTATACTTTCTCAGCTCTGATGTAACTCCCTCTTATGCTATAACAATATCAAGACTAGTAGTAGTACCACATGCAAAAAAGAACAATTTTCTTCACATGATGGTGTCTTTATTGTAAAATTTGTGCCCTAACTAGCAAATACAGAAGCAGGTTACAAAATTCTGCTGCTGTACAACAACGCGTCCACTGTAACACCAATCAGACCTAGCATCTCCCAAGAACGTCGTAGACCCTCATGTTGTACTGGTGAACTTACAATTTCAGGTAGACTCGACGGATAAAGTGATCAGCAGCAAACATTAGATGTGACAAAAATGTTACGCGGTTTCCAGGGACTCTTCACTGCTAAGGTTGTTTAGTGATTTCTTCCGAAACAAGCCTCTAATAATGGCAAAAACTGCAATCAATCCGACTTCCAAGTGCTTGGAACTATTAAGCCGTAAGCGTACCTGGCCCATGTTTCGACTGTTCAGATTGGCATTTACGGACATTGTTGTAGCCCGGCCCACTCTAAAGTCGGATTGTAGTTCACCACCTACAACTGTCTCTTTATCACAAGAGAGGACTGTCATTAACAGGCTGACCTTCTCATCCCTCACAGGATAGTCTTTCCCTCTTAAAGTGACTTCAACACTTCCACCGGAGGCTGCTTGCCGGGTATCTGTTATCTGACCCGCATTCACTCTGAACTTTATTCTCTTTTTTATTGAGAAGCTATCTTCAATTTTAGCACCAAAATAATACTTATCTTCAAAAGATGTCACTGAAATACCGCACTCGGTGACATTGCTCCTGAAGTTCTTTACTTTTGCATTACCACGAACGGAGCAGATCAATTCCTTTGCGGCTGACTGAACATTAAGGCCCACACTGTAGGCATGGCCTTCAGGATCTAAGAAAGCTGTGGTTAATTCGGACTGCACAGTCAAGTCTTGTTTGTCTTTACTCAACTGTCCTGTAACAGAGGTTATCACATTCTTCCTTGGCTCAGCAGCTATCTCCAGGTTGATTCCATCAAATCCCACGTCATGATCCCATCCATGGTGATCCAGGACCGGCCTTGCAAGCCACTGATCACTTGTGACAACGCAACGATATCTGTGCACAGGGGAATCAGAATCAAAACTAGGAGGGACAGCCATGTCTGGCAGCTGAACGGCCTCTGGAGGTGCTTCCTGGCTATCAAGATTATCATCGGGTGGCACACCAGCATCTTGTTTTTGTTTTCTGATGAACTCTTCCTTCAGCTGTTTCTTCAAGTACAGGGTTTCCCTGTAATCCAACTCATCAAGATAATCATTTTTCTGGGATGGTGTAAGATTATTGAACTGAGTTTTTTTCAGGATACGTATAGGGGGTAATTGATCATAATCATCCTCACCCTCCATTTCTGAAAAGGAGACTTCATCTGCTTGGTTATGTGGTTCACCAGGGTTCAACTGGACTTGATGTTTAAGAAAAGAAGAGAGCAGGTGAGGCAAAGAGGGGAGTCGGCTACGACCCACAGGTCCTATTTGTATACTGTCTTTGAATCCCAAAACAGCATTAACATCACCGAGAATCTTGGTGCATAAGCACAATAACATAAACCGGGGTACCCATGCCTGTCCACTGGGTAAAACTTTCCTGCCAGTGTTGTCCATCTTACACTGGGCATGGTTCTCGACCAAAATTACAGGGGTTTCAAGCTTTGTATCTGATATTGCCTGATGAATATGATTTTGAACCACCTCAGTGCAGTAACTGACATACGAATCATAGCTAAAAGGGTGACCATTTGGACTTTCAGGAAGGACTGAAGATGAATGAGTCAAGACTATGTTGGTGTTGAACCAAATTCCATGCCCAAGGATGTCAGTTATAAGCTTCAGTAGCGGAAAATCATAATCGCCAGAGTTAATCAGATCAAGGCGTTCAAAATACAAGAGAACATCTGGTCTTGATCTTCTAACAAATCTCTTTATAGACTGCAAAATTTTCCTATTTTTGCCAATCGTACGAGACGAGGGAGGTAATAGACCAGGAGTATCAATGAACGAAAGTTTAACCCCATTCACAGTTCCTACAATCTCTTGAACACGATCAGTAGCAGGTAGAAACGCATTCGTACTCACCTTTGATTCGCCAAGTATAGAGTTTATGGTGGAACTCTTCCCGACACCTGTTTTTCCCAAAACAAGAATACGTAGAGAGAAGTCCAGCTCCGGGAGACCAGCTGCTTCTAGTTTGGCAGCAATTTCTCGCGCTCTATTATGTTTAAGATCAACACTTCTCAGATCCGATTCCCCTGCACGAATCAAAGTAGCCAGATGGATCCGGTACATAACCTTTGCCACAGTTAGATCCCCTTGAGGCAAGCCGAATCGTCGAAGGGTACGCCAAAAATTAATTTGTAAGGCTTCAACCTTCGCAACAGGATCTAAATGGTTCTTCTCAATTCGAAGATTAGACACAGAAGCATTCTCCACTTCCATTGACAGCGGACTGTCAGATCCTTGAATATCAGAAGAGGAACTCGGTGTTTCTGCAGAAAGTGGTAGTGCATTTAAGCTGGTGTTCATTTGAGTTGAACCTGATGAATAAAATACAAATAACTGCTTTAGAAATAATCATGCTAAACCGAAAAATAGTCAACAACAATATCACAGAGCAACATAATATTTAAAACCCACAAATAAGATTGATGTTTCATTCTATATGTCAGAACATAAGCCTCACTTTCATATAGACGCGAATATGTTCCAGGTATGAATTAATGATAAACAGAAGGAACTAGAATTCCGGTGCAATCCCCTCGAATCAAGACAATTAAATCTTACTGAAGCAATTTATAAGCTTTTCTTTTGTGATCAACACAAGAACAAAGAACAAGATGAATAAGAACATGCTGATGCAAAACCAGAATAATTGGACTATTTCTTGATAAATGATTCAGGCACAAAATCGGACCATGTATTTTGCTAAATTAGGGTAAAAATTGGATATTGGAAATAGACTCTTTAGATTTATTTGGATGCACCTCAATAACTCGTCTGGCCGCTCTAGCTGTTGCAAGTATGACAGCTTGTCACGAAGAAACAGGGCGAGAGAGAGAGAGAGACAGAAATTTGATAATGTTCCATCCGATTTTCTCACACACAGAAAAAAAGAAGGAAAAAAGTTGTACCTCGGTTTGCAGGCTCTTCACTCGATGCGTCCTCCGACAAAAAGCTTTCTGATGCTGATAATGGTCTCACTGAACCTATGGTCTTGGAAACCATTTGAGATAAAACCCAATCCTTGATGCTTGTCAAATTACTTGCCTGCACATATTAATATGCTCTTTTATAAATGGGCTCCAAGGACGAAAAGAAAAGGCTCAGCCAGTACTAATTCAATATAGAAGCCATATAAACACAACAGGTCCACAACCCAGTGATAAACAAATATGTTAACAAATTACTATTAGTCAAAATAAACAGACTAAGTGTTTTAAGAAGAATCACTACACATTAAGTTAGGAAGAGCACTTTCAGTTAAAAGCTGCTGTGTATCTGCCAAGTTACTGTGAGAATTAGTGCAACCTTTTACATAATTAGAAATATGACGGCAACAATATTAGGTCAATTAAAAAGAAACACACCTGTAACATCTCCGCTGACTGTAATTGAACTTCAGTAAAAACCAGTGTTTCCTTCTACAATGAACTGCTATATTACACCTTTATGCTGTAGTTTTCCAGCAATGCCCTTTTATATATCTATAAACTCTCTCGTCGCCCAATCATACAGTTATTGTATCTGCTCCTGTAGCACTGCCAACTCAATTACTGTAAAAATCACATGATCAGATCATTAATACGGCTCAACTAGTCGTCAATAAAGAATTTTATCAAACAAGAGATCTTGAACTACAACATCAAACAGACACCACTAGGTGTCGCTTTATTAAAGGCTACTTAAAAAGTGACAACCGTATGGTTGAGTAAATAAAACCATATACCAAAGCAGGCTTATGCCCAACAACATGTCAACATATCTATCTGTTACACATACAAGGCTTCAAACAACTTGCTACAGTCATTAACTTTCTCAAACAAATTTTTCTACTACACTACACTCTACACAATCACATTGTCATATCAATAAAGCCAACTTGGCAGAAGCTACACCAAACCTATTGGTAAAACAACAAGATATAACTAAGCTAAAGGCGAACATAAGTACTTCACGATATACTGGTAAAGATTTGTCCAAGACACAATTGATCCAATGAATAAGAGAATAATAGCTCGGATTTCATATAAACTAATCAAGTTACTTAATAAATTGATTACATTACCGAACATACTCATACCATACTTTAAAAAATTAAATTAAAAAAAAAAGTAATACAAAATCGAAAGCAAAAGGATCGAGTAGCGAAATTCGAACGAAGCTCCTCGCAATAATACGAAAACACCTATCCAATAGAACTAAAAGGACTGTGGACAGCTCATACAGATTGATAAAACTCGGGAACGAATGAATGTTTGTGTAGTAGTAAGCATTGTAATTTGAGGTGCCGCACAGCAATAAACATAGATAAGCTTAAAGTCGAAGCAGAAGAATTATTAAACGCAGTGACAGTAAATCGAATTAACAAAGGAAGCAACCTAATGATTCGAGTGGTAGCATTAAGAAATTGATTTAGAAAAAAAAAAAAGAAGAAGAAGAAGAAATAGAGATTGGGAAGAACCCTAGGCGATTGAATTGGGTGTACCTTTGATAATCGGAAAGGTAAGGATGAATGAATTGAGAGAGAAGAAGTGTGTGAGTTGAGTGAGGTGTAGAATTGGAATAGGAATAAGAGGGTGAAAACTGAAAAGAGATTGGAGATTAGTGGAGAAGAGACGGAGATTTCTGTGGAAATAGGAATGGAATGGAATGGATTGGTCAGACATACATATCTCAAACACACAAGATAACAAAATACAACAAGAGCTGGAGCTGCTGTATTTGTAGTATTTGTATGGGTATTCGTTTCAGTTTCAGTTTCAGTTTCAGATAAGATTTCGTGTTTACGAGCAGCTGGATGATGATGATGATGAGATGAGATGAGATGAGAGGTGGAGGAGGAGGAGGATGGTATTTTTGGTGAAGAA
>JAYMSL010003480.1:0-12388 GCA_036897195.1 Plantago coronopus | reverse complement strand
AGTGTTATATATGTGGTCTCTGTCATAACAGGGTACTTTAGACTATTATATACTGTCTCGTTATAGGAGTCATCTAGAGATAATAGTCTAGAGCTATGTGGTCTCTGTCATAACAAAGTCCTTTAGTCCTTCTATCTATCGTTTGATCACCTTATAGTACTCTACGGTTCTATGATAGTTGGTTAGAACGCATGAAGACTAAATCTTCTTTGTTATAAACAGATATTCACTTGGTGATCTGAAACCAGTTCCGAAATCAAATCCAAACTTTTATTGAAATTTCCAATTGCGTTCTCAATTATTACTATCTCTCTCCCAAAATGAAAAAACAAATAATGGGGGAAATACATTGTGAATGTGTTTTCATCTTTCTATTTAACAGACAGTTCTATTTTCTTTACAATGGATTTGAGCTCCAGTTGTAAACTTGGCCTTGTAGGAAGCATAACTACATCATTCCAAACTGATCCAGCCTTACTTATCTGGTTTGCCTCTTTGTATAGCTCATGTATTGATTCTGCCTCATCATTCAAACTACTTACACAAGTTAGACAGTTTATCTCATCTTGATCAACTAACAGGTTGCTGTCTCCATCCTTCCAGGCAATCAGCTGCAGTTGAAAACAGGTTCATTAGTACTACTATATACAAAATTCACCAACATTCAAGATTCAGATTCACATGCATTTCGAAAATCTACCTTTGGTGGACCTCCAGGAGCGTTTGTACAATACAACCTCGCGTTGTCTACAAGATGACAGTAGCGTGGAAATGCACAAGCAAATCTCTTATGAGATTTCAGCTGCGAATTCACCCTCACTGCCCTCCCTATCTGTATGGCTCTCCTGCAACAATTTCAATTTCAATTTCAATCTCAAAACCTGTCCGGATCTTGGAAATGAAGAAAATTCAAAACAGTTTGCATCTATGGTATATGTTTGTATATATACCTGATGCCTCTAACCACAGCAAGATAAGCATCACAGATAACTCCGACTAGCTCAATACGATAAGGTTTCCTAATCTTGGCTTCTTCACGTTCGTCTTCCACCTGAACCCAATAGGTCTCGGTGATGGTACCATCCGCTGCTACCTTGTATCCATCTCCCATTCGGTATCTGTGCTTGTGGACATTTCTTGCCATGGTGATTAACTGTTCAACGAACGGCTCCCATGATAGGGTCCCGTCCATTATTACATCACGTCCTTCATTAAGGGCCGTCACAAGCAGCGATGATGCGGCATCTGTTGATGATTGATGAACCTATACATGTAATTAACTGTTAGAATTAGTGTTCAAATCTTATTCACCAAGATTCATTCGAAAAGAAGTCTATATCTTCTTTTGGAAACGGTTTGGTTGGAGGTGAAACGTATATATCTATATCTAATATTTATGAAAAGAATGAACTCACGAGTTCAGAAGTTTGAAGCATGTCTTGGTGGTGACCTCGTGAATTAAGAGCACGGTAAATGACATCTGCCTCCTTGAAAGCATCTGCTTCTACAACAACGGCCTTTGCTTCTGCGCCCGACCAAAATGATCTGGCATGGAGAATTAATATAAATAACCGGACCGGTTCAATAAATAAGTAGTGGAGCATGTTGGATGAGTTTGCTTACTCTTTCATGATGTCTTTGAGGACAGTACTCTTGCCAGCGCCCATTCCACCACCCATAAGGAGGAGGACCGGACACCTTTGGCTGAGAGCCACCGGCATCATGACATCGGAGTGGTTCAACTCGTCATTAGCTCCTATTGTCCCGATTGCCTTCATCTCCTCTACTAATGTAGAGAACACTCTTGCTACTTTTAGGTCCTTTGTTATCTTATCGAACCTTTGCTTCCTGCAAACAAATCAGCAATTTCCATCATCACCTTCACTTTAGTCTATGTTCAATTCAGTTATATTTAACGATTTTTAATTAAATTTAACGGAGAGTTACAAGCTTGAAAGATTGTATGATAATAACGTTGATAAATTACTTTATAACTTAATTAAAGAAAGATAGATACCCACTACATTGAAGATATTAATTAAAGATAAAGATCTATTGATTAAAGATGAAATCACTTTTACCAGAGTATGATTCAATTGATCTAGTGCGTATTATGCGCTGGTCTATTAATATATGGACAACGACTTCCGTCCAGAGTCTTCTTTCCATGTTTCATCTTTAATAATCAATCAAACGACCTTGTATTTCTAACTCCCTCTCTTCTTAAGATTCTCATTTAACATTTTTTTAGCATTTCACAAAAAGTTCATTTCTTAAAACGGAAAGGTCATGCCAACGTGCAATTTGGTTGATCTTGATCCATCTAATCGGTCTGTATGGCTTTTAGGCTTTAATCCATCTCCAAAATACATTTTGTTTTGTTTTTTTTAGAATCGGTAAAATTATAATTTAGTAGTTTAAACTTTATTAGCTCATCTACTAGCTAGATACGTACATTTTTAAAAAAGTTAATGTTTTATCATAGCATAGGAAAAAATAGTAATTAATTCTTACTCCATCCGTCCCACAAAACATTACCCGTTAAGGTTAGCGCGTAGTTTAAGAAAATGAGTTAAAGTAATGAAATAAAAATGGAAAACTAAGTGGGGTATGTTACTTTTTGAGAATGTGTGATAATAAAGAAGTGTATGGATAAATAATATTTTAGTGTGTGAGATAGCTTCCTTATTTGGTAATGGATAAAGTTTTGTGGGACATACGAAAATGGAAAGTGGGTAAAGTTTTTTAAATATATGTATCGAAAAATGTTGTATATCTAATAAGATTGACAGTTCAAGTCGTAGTGACATTCGCAAAATACACTTACATTCTTGCAACGGATACGCATAAATGCATAATAAAACTCATTTTTAATGCTTTAGAATAATTAATGTCTATGCAAATTACTATATTCAGTGAGTTTGTTAACTGCCCCCCTCTCAATTAATATGGAGGGATAATGAAAAAAGTTTTAATCACATTAACATAAACATAAAATGAGTTGGATTTTTCATATACATATTGTTCAAAGTTTAAACATGTCTTATAAAACAAGTTATTATGTTACATGTTTATAAAACATGTCTTATAATACAAGTTATTTTTCCGGGGAATTTGGCTAATAAAATTGTATTCATTTCCTTTCTTTCCAATAATTTAATTATACTTCTTATTGGAATGGCATCAAAAAATTTACTTTGTGATCTATATCATTTTTCTTATTAATATCATTATGTTAAGTGGAAAGATATTGAATAAATAAATATTACTAGAACTCAAGGGGGTGGTGCAGTGGTAATGTGCAGTGTGTAATGGTGAGAGGTTCCGGGTTCGATTCTCAGAAGTGGAGATTTATTTGGTGATATAAGGTTGGTATTGATGTGGGGTATAAGGTTGGTATTGGGTTAGTGTAGGATTAGAATAGATTTGTATCTTAAAAAAATATATATATATTACTCACCTTGTAGCAGCAATGACTATATCCTTGAGCCTTTTATGTTCCGAGTTAACACTCAACACCTGCAAGTAGATAATTTCAATTTGAGCTGAGATGTATAATCCTTCCTTAATGTTGACTTTTGACCTTCTAATCGTAACTATAAACGTTTTGAATTACAACGTAAGGTAAGGTGTGTCTAATTCGAATACTTGGTAATAGATATATACCTGAGTTATGATAAGAGGAACATGTTTCCAGTGAAAAGCGAAATATCCAAGAATACATCTCTCAAACTCCTGGACCAATCTGACATAGAGATCCTCAGTGTTGGTTTCGTTCGCGAAATACTCGTATATTTTCTCATCCACTCCTTGTGATCTTTTCAAGTACTCATGAGCCAGACTTGTTAACTTTGGACACTCACTTTCATCTTCAAATCCCACTTGCCTTGCTGCATCCATACAATATTATTCCATTCTCAGATTCATTTCACATCAATTTCAGTTGTGTTAAGTTCAGTTCATGTCAATTTTATTATGTGTAATACTTGAATTCAGTTCAGTTTAAAAATTTTCAGATAAATTGAACGAATACTAGAATACTTCACCCTCGTTTATATATTCTATTTCAAGTTTCAACTACATTCACAGCTATAATATATATTATCAAGGTTTGCTGAATAATGCGGTACATATTTTTCAAATATATTTTGCAGTTATGGTGTACCTACGGAACCAACTTGCACAATAATTCACATTTTTTAGGGGACCTTGTAAACAATTTTCCAGGACCATATATGTATAATAATATTAATGAATAATACGACAATAATAATTAACAAATTGCAAAAAAAAATTAAAGAAAAAGAGCCGGCCGGCAAAAAGTACCTTAAGACAAATACGAGCCAGTCTATATATATAATAATCAGTACGAATAAAAGATGGGATTGATATTCAGTATACATATATTTACGGTCGCACAATGCAAGTTCAAACTTTATGAGGTTTGAATTTTTTTCAGTACGTTCCAAAACGGAAAAATTGTATTGCGTAAATGGTAAATGTACAAGTATACAACTTGCAATAAATAACTAGAGTAGCCGAGTAGATGGATAGCTAGCTAGGTAGGTACGTTACCAAGATACTGCGAAAAGGATTCGATCTTTCCGACACGGCCGGAGTCGGACCTGTGAAGGAGAGGAGCAAAGCGGTTGTCATACTGATCATCCTTGTCGGCCCTGAGCTTGCGGTGGCGGAAATGCATGACGAGGGCGGAGATTAGACCGATAGAACTGGCAACTGCAAGATGTGCTACAGCAAGCTTCCTGAACTCGCCATCTAAATTGTAGTAACAGAAATGATGAGCATATAGAAATAGAGTACATATGAAGAAGAAGAAAAGTGATGGAGAGCGAGAATGAAAAGTCAAAAGCAGAGTAGTGGAAGACCTTGATGCATATTTCTCCTCCGCCGGGTGGGTAAACTATGACGTGCGGAAACTTTCAGACTAGTGAGTGATGATGATGATGATGATGATGATGATGAAGGCGCACCAATTCAGAGCTTTATGGCGTTATTTTGCAACGGGGTCAACGTCTATAAGTCATATAACTAATGTTCTTTTTAATTAATTAGTTGTGTGTACATTAATGGACGTGACTTCGCCTCCTCTATAAGAGTACTACTATTCTTTAATGTAATGGAGCCATGGATGAGGATGACCCCACTTTGTAATTGTAACCACCAATAAATAATAAATATTCTCTACTTGTATACGTCGGGTAATTGTTAATATTGTCCCATCCGTCGTGAATCAAACCTGGTGTTGTTAAACGAGCCAGCCGAGTCTGGGTCGACTCGTTAAGAAAACGAGGGATAAAATGAGCTCGAGTTTGAGTAACTTGTAACGAGTTCGAAAATGAATGAGCTCTAACGAGTCTTTTCCATTAAAAACGTCAAAATTAAGTACAGAATATCAATTTATTAATATAATTAGACTCGTTAAACTGACGAGCATAAAACGAGGCTCAAGTTCGGCTCGTTTACCTTATCGAGAGAGTCGAGCTCGAGCTCAAGTCGAGCCCACGGTAAAGTTCGCCTTGCATAACAATAAACAGATATATATCGACTGCATGATCACAATAAAAGTTTTGGAGGATTGTGTCCGACCCCATCAGCCCATCCCACCCACTCCATTTCTATTAAATTTTCAGTGTGGATTCACATATCAATCCAGTTCTGGCTTGCTTAGATCCAACAATTTTATGTTGATCAGGATTCGAATCAAATCAATTTTGTGAGGCGTATATGTACTCCATCCAACGAAAGGAGTAGGGAGTATATCAAGATTCTGCTTGTAAACAATCAAGGTTAAAATTTCTAACACGTTACCTATTTTATGAAGATCTCAATCAACGCGTTTTGTTAGGTCATTAATAAGGTTTTGACTTTATTATTACACCATTACATTACATGTAATTGGAAGGGTGTTTGTTAGAGTTCTGTCATCTGTGTTCACACTCTTCATGGAATTTACTTTATTGCCAACATATCCTCTCTTGCAAAAGATTTATTTGCTAAATTACCCCTATATAATGCCTAAATCCCCAAATAACCTCTTCGGTATCACATCAGATCTAATGTGAAAGTTCGCACCCCGTGACCTTGATTTCTGGCTCCGGCCCTATAATACTAATTATGCTAGAAATAAAAATCCACAAATACTGGAGATCCGGACCGCCTTTTTCTGATCCTAACATCCTTTTGGTTTTGTATGGCAGATATTGGAGCCAGGACTCCATGTTTCTTTTCTTTTTGTCTGACTCATTGATCAAAACAAGACAGGTTTAATAAGATGGTTTTGATACTAATCTCCGTCCCACGAAACTTTACCCACTTTCTATTTCAAGACGTCCTACAAAACTTTACCCATTACCAAATAAGGAAGCTACCCCACACACTAAAACATTATTTTAACATCAATACACTTTTTTATCACCACACATTCTCAAAAAGTAACCTATCTCACTTACTTTTTCATTTTTACTTTATTATTTTAACTCATTTTATTAAACTGCGCGCTAACCCTAGCGGGTAATGTTTTGTGGGACGGAGGGAGTAGTTTAGTGGGACGGATGGAATAAGGAGAACGACACTAATAAATCATTCTGCCAATTTCGGAAACCATCTATCATCCTTCTAACATGCTAGTAGAACACACAAAAAGTGACAAGCATAATATGCCCCATTTCAGCACGAATCTCACACAAGTAAAACTAGAAATTTTGTGATACACCGTTGCTGAAGGAGAAAAATGCTAAGAAATAGGACCTCCGTTCTCATTCCCCAATTATCTGCTCATTGTCTGCATCGGCTTCCGTCTCTATTTTAGGCTTTGATGGTCCAGAACCAGGGGCCTGCCTCTTCTTGATTCCGCTTACTATATCATCGATTCTTAAAAGCATGCATGCAGATTCAATGGCAGTCTTAAATGCTTGAGCTTTCACCGTGTAGGAATCCCATATCTACACAGCCACAAAAATTAGCAATTTTTTCATGGAAAGGGGTAAATTACTATATGTGAGTACTATTTTTATTTAGCAATTGCAATTTGGGCCATATTTTTAGAAAAAAATTGTTATGTTGCATAGTGAAATTGGATCTGTGTAATTGTTTGGGTAAGAAGGACTTAGATGAATGAGGGGCATTGTTATCTAACAGGGAGTCCTGAATATTCCCTAATTACAGAAAGAGTTACTTCGGCAGTGTTCATGGTTGGACACACAAGTGGTAGAATGAAAAAGGGGAACTAAAAAAACCTGACAAAGTCAGGAACTTTAGTGACAAACTCTATTAAGGCCAAGTTTTAAGCGGAATTATCTTGTCTACTTCGGAGTTCGGATTGGTCTATGGTGGCTAATAAAAGATGTATGTATGTATATGGAACAATAACTATCATAAATCACGCAGATATATAAGCAAAGACTGCCTGGTTCAACGTTATACTCCCTCCTTCACAAATAAGTTCATCACTTTGCATTTTCTGTTTGGAAAATTTTGTTATTGCTTTTCCACCAATTATTAATAAACAAACATCACCACCACATTAACACTCTTCAAGTCATTACCAATACGAAAGCATTAAAGATTAAACGAGATGGTATAGCAAGTCATACCTGGCGCTCTTTCATGTCCGCGATTTCCCCAGTATTCCCGTCTATGCCAATCCATGCGTTCTCACCGTTTGCATGCTAATAACCCAAAGAATAAATATGAATTTGGAGCATTAGATTAACACATGAACTCAAGCACAACTACCTAAAGCGGAATTTACCTTCCCTTGCAAGGCAGTCATGGTACGAATTACATTCACCCCACAGTTCTGAGCCAAGGTTCTTGGTATGGCCTCAAAAGCAACTGCAGCAGCTTCATAGGGCCACTGTTTACAGTTCACATACAAGACATTTTCAGATATTGAGAGATGTGCAACTTTCTAGATCGTGATGAAATATAGTCTTGCCATTTTTTCAGTAACATGAAAATGCACCATAATGTAGACCTCAAGACTTTTGCTTGCATTTATAACTTTCTGTCCGCAGTTAAAACCTTGTATGCAATTATCTTGTAGGATAACAGTACAAACGGCCATCATGTTTATAGCTCTATGATTTTTTCCGGGGGTGATTCAATATTGGGCTAACATAAGTACAAAAACAAAGTTACGTCACCTTTTCTATGGATCCAATTGACGAGGCTTTCTGCTTTAAGGTAGCTGACACAGTCAGCTCCGTAGCACCTCCACCAGGTACGAGCTTCGGATTCTTTATGATATTTCTCGCCACGGACATAGCATCCTAGATACAAAAAGTAATCAAAATTAAACAAATAAACCTGGGCATATAAGGAGTACTAAAACAACAAAAACTACACGATACCTGCAAATTTCTCTCAACTTCGTTCAGTAGATCCTTGCTAGCACCCCTCAAAAGTATTGTGCATGCTTTCGGATCTTTGCAGTCAACAACAAAAGCAAAGAACTCATCACCGATTTTCCTCACTTCAAAAAGTCCGGCACCAGTACCAACATCAGATTCTTGTAATTCATCAGGTCGGTTGACAATTACAGCCCCACAAGCCTTTGCAATTCTGTTATTGTCAGTTTTCCTCAGCCTTCTGATAGCACTGACCCCAGCCTTGCTAAAATAATGACAGGCCAGATCACTGAGCCCTTTTTCAGTTATTACCAAGTCAGGTTTGAACTTTAGAATCTGTGCACAGAGGTTTTGAATGTATTCTTCTTCCATTTTCAGTAAAACACTCCAATCCTCTTCCCTTAACAATTCGGCATTGGTTTGGTTCTCGCCTTTCTTGTACTCAAGAGGACAATCAAGAAGGATAATTCTAGGGTTCACAATTTTTCTTTTCATTTTACCAGGAGCAACAACATCCTTATTGAACATGACTCCTTGTAGAACTTGTGAACTCTCTAACTGACCTCCAGGAACCTTCTCCACCTTAATGTACTTCTTGATATCCACTTCACGGAGCCCTTGACCAACATCTACACCTACAATGGTTGTTGCATCTATTGCCAAGTCCTGAAAATTTCCAAATTTTTACAACATATGAGAGCTACAATCCTAGGTTCACTAAACAACTTCAAAATACAATCATGTTTGTGAAAATCAAATGGGGCGGAGAATATAAATCCTTAGTGAATTCTAAAAGGAATGCAAAGCCATATCAGTGAGAACCAAAATTTCACCATCACACCAGTAAATACAGGATATGAAGAGTGTGTTAATGCACTGCCAGACTTCTCTGGGAAAAATTCCATAACAGAAGATAAATAAGCAATCTTCATAGTTAAAATTAACAATGAAGAACAAGCAGACCCCCTCTACAGACGTAATTTAGATGGCACAAAGAGCAGTTTCTATAAGAAAAAACACTAACAATGTGGCCTCTTGTAAGCCATCTGCTAATTAATATGTATAAACTAATTCGACATTGAATATAAAGAGCTAGTAATGGGGAGGAAAAATTATAACTTGGACAAGAAAACAGTAGAAAAGGACTTACAGCAATAAGATTTCCAAATTGACTGGTAAACTTTGTCCCAATACAGCTCTTAACAAGCCCTAACATTGAAGCACCTGCAAAATAAGAATAGGCAAGATCTATTAACTCAAGAGGCAAATATACGAACTATAGGCTCCATCCATTATGAAATGGTCAACTAAAATGTATATTCTGCAATCATGAGCTACTATAGCAACGGGTTCTAAGAGTCTGGAAAAAGCACATAGAAATAGAATGCAACAAGTTTCAAATCTCGCTGAAAACAGGAGGAAATTACTCCAAGGGACCCACATAAGTCTGATGATTCACTTCATTATTTCCAAGGAGTATTTCCAGCCGAAAACAACTAATATCCCTTTTGATCACCATATTGATGACAGAACAAAAAAACTACCAAGTTGTAGGCTTAGTTGAATAAAAAGGGGGGAAAAACACTTACGATCATTTATATCTACTGTAATTGAAATTTTGTCAAGTGCAGCGATTGAATCCTCCAGAGCTTTATTATAAGCTGCAAAAGTGTTACAGAAAAACAAAAATGGCACTGTCAAAAGATTGAGATATCTATCAGTGAGTGTGGTGAAGATTATAATAATTAGTACCTCGACAGATCACGGTGGGATGATAATTTTTGTCGATGAAGGCTTCCGCGACATGGAGCATTTCCCCAGCTTCAATAAATAAACTAGCACAAATTAGCAATTAGCTTGGAAACTAAGAAAACACTTTTATAGTGAAATCAAAATTACCAAATGTCAGTTGACATAAACTGTCATACTAATCCCTTAAGAATTACAATTACTAAAATATAAGTTGATCATGATCATACCAAGTACAATCACCGATGTTGTCCCATCTCCTACCTCCTCATCCTGAGTTCTGCTTAGTTCAATCATTGACTGTCATGGAGCAAGAAAAGTATGTCAAGAGTAGTTGGATGTGGGTGAACCCACATATACGGGATACATGATTTTTCAAATAAATAAATAATAAAAGGAGATTATTATTATCTACAAGACTATGGGTCGCTGAATTATATAATTTGTAAGAAGCAAGAGAGGTAGATTTAACCATTTTTAGTTTTTAGTTTATTTACAGTACAACTATGAGCAAGTCTTGTGTTAAGCACGTCCTATGTTGTCAATCAAAACACTTATGTTGATATTGACATAACTGTTTCGACTTATAACATAGGGTGTGTATAACCATAGACGGTCTAACAAAAAAGAAAACTTAGTTTACAACAATTATTGAGGGGATGCGTATTTTTTTTTTAAAAAAAAACATGTATTATTGGTAAAAAAATTAGAGATTATCTATATGAACAAGAAATACTGGATGGATTTGGTACTACTACTAGTACATGCCATAGAAAACAGGTTACATAAGATCGACTGGCCATTCATAAAATTACTTTTGTTCTGAAAAAGTAAAGAAAAGACAGGTGATACAATATGGGTACACCCTTAACCAACCCCATATCCATTATTTACCCACCCATTTAACCAAACCAATCCCCTAGACTCCCAAACCTTGATTTTGACAATACTAGTCAAGAGGCCAACAAATCTAGTAATGCCAGTGGACAGGGCATGACAACTATTAGCAACAGCTAATACAAGTCTCAGTTTTTCCTAGGGCAAATTATAGAAGTCAGACCACTATGAAAGAATTTCATGATGCAAGGAAAATTAAACCATGCCTTTGCTGCTGGATGCGCAACATCCAATTCACGCAAAATAGCATTCCCATCATTTGTCACAACAATACCTGCATTTGGCAGGAGAATATAGGTTTAACCACAGGAAGAAAGTGCATATATTAGGAGTGCACATTATCCTAATATCAAAAATTAAGATGGAAAAGAAATACATCAACATAATGATATAACTCATGAGTATACCCCTTCCATGAACCAATATTGCTTAAATCACAAGATGCTAAACATTTGTCATAGATTTAGGAGAAAACTCCATAAAAATTAGTCTTCCAAAACTCTACATACAGGTAATAAGAGAGCTAAGAAATAAACTTACCTCCAGAAGCATCGAGTAACATTTTCAACATTGACCTGGGACCCAATGTAGTACGTATAATATCAGCAACCGCCTGTTGACAACAACACAGTGAAAAAAAAGGGTTGTTTACTGCAGTTCATTCACAGAAAGCACATGATACTTCTTCCATAAGTTCCACTGTTTATGATGGCACAACGAAACAATTCAAAACACATTAAACATTCTATTTCCAGCATTAGGAGTTCATCCTCCCCAACGCTACTCCTCCAAGTGAACAAATGTCACCTAGTAAATTGATCAACTATATCTCTAAGCATATAAACTATTAAAGGTTTAGAAATTAACTCACCTGAAACAGATAACAAGAGAAACAGACAGATTTATATGTTTTTCCTAGAGAATATACAATAATGGGAAATCTCAAGAATTGTTAATAGAGAGAAGAAAGACCCCATGCTAATTAAACTCTGAGTTTATCTTTCTTAATGAGACAAAAACTGCATGCTAATCATCAATTTTCTTATCTAAAATGTCAGACGAGAAATAAATATGAGCATCTGAAAAGATGCATGTTTGTATCCTATGTGCTATAACATGAGATAGGATGCTAACAGTGTCTAATACCTTGGATGCTTGAATATTGGCATGGTGGACCTTGGTTCCAGACTCCCTCTTTAATGAATCATCTGCATTACAAAAAAATGTCCGCACTCCACATTAACAATTGATATAGATGTCTGGGCATGTTTATTCTTCAGTAAAGAAGAAATCCTATACACAAGTCAAGAAAAACCTACGGATTTAGCAAATAATGTTTCTCCAGTAAAGCCGTAGTCACAGCTATCTTCAAA